>UCOL01003707.1:0-17675 GCA_900474335.1 Ormyrus nitidulus | reverse complement strand
CTTGAATTCCGAGCTCCAGGGCGACGCTTAAATTCATTCAGTGTGCTAGTTTTTCCGCGAGAGTGCTCAATGTGCCGCTGCACCACCTGACGGCCGCTCAGAAACACTTTTGATAGATAGCGCGCATCACGCATCAACCACTTATTGAATAAGTATAAATGCATTTATAACTATAAAGGTGAAAATACGTTACATTTCACTTATTTTGAAGTTAGAGTATTTTTCACTTATGAAATAAGTACATTTTTCACGTATTTAGATTTAGAGAGGATATAAATACTTAATTATATAGCTTACCAGTTGACTTTTTGTTTTAAAAAAGTCTTTCTCTTTAGAGGATTTTAATAATGAACTATTGCATATTTACAAGTATTTACTTTCTATTGACATTTTTCCAGAAGTCATTTCCGGAGTGACTCTAAAACTTGCTATTAAACGCGAGACGCCAGTCAAAGGAAAACAGATCCACCTCCCGATGAAAATTCAAAGAGCGGAGAAAGCATTACGAAAGTCGACGGCTCTCGCAACATCACTTACTCCATCTTTTCAAACATTATCAACACCTTCGCCTTGAGAGTCCGTGTTGCTCTAACCTCGATGGCAAACTTTACCAGTAGGTCAAGAGAGGAAAGGTCAAGCTCCAATGGAGCAGCGTTACATCCGTTCGCGCGGCGATGAAAATCATAATTGTCGCGTAACGAAAGGAAAACAAACACTCCCCGGGAGAAAATTGTCAAACAGCTCGCAGGAGCCGGAGAGGCTCGGGGACAGGAATCGGGAGGAAAAAAGCCCTCCTCCTCGGAGTAAATCGGAGTCAAAACGGCTCTCGGCGAGAAGAGGCAGCGTCGAGTGATGTTATTACCCCAAATATTTTCTTTGCAGCGGCGCGCACACCTTTTTCTCTTGCTCTTTCCAGCCTCGCGAGAGTGCGAGCGAGCGCTCCTCTCCTTTTTTTTTTCGCTATTTGCCGAGCCCGCGCACTTGGCCTCGACGCGCGTGAGCGAGTCTAAATTTGGACGAGAGAGAGGAAGGCATGAATGGACTTTCGGCCGCCCTTTCTTGCACTCGCCGCGCGGCGAGGAGTGCCTTGTTTATACTGTCGGCGCATCACGTGAAAATCTTCAGCCTCGGGAGGGAAGCGCTCGAGGCGAGGGCAGACAAGGTAATGGGAGAGATTACGAGTTTGAGTGGATCATTAAAGTCCAACTCTTTTCGGCTTTCCCAATCTTTTATTTCACGGCGAGGGATTTTTTGAGTGCGCTTTTCTCAGAAATAGTTCCTCGATGGCTTTTTCAACTGAAATCAAATGTGTGACCAGGTCTTTTTTTTTAGTAATGAAAATTGCATTCAAAATCGTGCCTTTGTTGGTTTTTTTTTTTTTTTTTTTTTAAATTCGTGAATAGACCCAGAAATATGCATTGTGTAGAAAATATGTTGCAGCAAAATAACTTTTGGTTTACAATGTATTATAGAAGTGTCTAAAAATTGTTGAAAGTATTTTTGAATAGTAAATGCTAGAGTGCGGTAATGAGAATATTTTAAAAAACAAAAAGTTTCCTCTTGAATTCTTAACATTCTAAATTTAAGCGATTCTAGTTAAAATAAATTGCCGAAGCTAAAATGCTCGATCGATCAAAGAGCTAAATAGTTCAAAGCGCTGAAAAACCCACTGGGAATCCAGTGTTTCCGCAGCAGAAATAAACAACCAGAATCTCGCATTGTGGCCCTAAAATCATTATTTATCCGGCAACGACGAATTCCAAGAATCAAACCAGAACCGAGATGACTTAATAAACTCGTGCTTTTTCGTGTATTGTTACTTGACTCCCTCCCTTCTTGTTATATCCCATTGACGTTGACGCTCAGCGCGCGACATAAACTTTCCAGGCTCGGAAAAAGCAACGACCTTTTTCCAGCGCGTACCGGGAAAAGTCACTCCCTTTCTCCCTCGACACACGCATGAATTAAGAGCCGGCAGTCCTCCCCCGTCGATAAATAAACACGTTGGTCAGCTCTCTCTCTCGTCTTTTCCTTCTCCGCCGTAAATCTTGTCCGGCCTCTTCTTTTCTCTCTCTCTCTATCTCCCGCCGCACCGCGAGCCCATTTATTCCTCGCTCTAGGCGAATTCGATTTTGCGCTTTCGGAGCATTGCGCCGCCGTCGCCGCTCAACGAGAGATCAGCTCTCGTAACAAGGAACTCTTCCATTTATTGGGACGCGTGCGCTGAGCACAAATATCGAGAGAGGCCACTCGAGACAAGAGGGACCGCTCAAGATTCCGAGAGAGCTACGAGCCGCTTTTTTCCCTTCTTTACGAGCTGCCGCTGCTGCTGTTTAGCGCCGACAGGTAGTCGAATTATAAAGATAAGGACAGATAGGACGGATGCATTATTTGCTCCCAGCTGCGGCGCACCGGAATGCCAGATGCCGGGGCAGACGTGAAAAATTTCGAGGACACGTGTCGACGATGCTTGGCAATTAAGGAAGATAGAGTAGATGGTTTAACGATGTTTGCCCCGAGTAACGAGCGAGTTTCTTTTGCGGGGAAGAAGTGCGAAATGCTAACTTGCCGGTAGTTTGAACAGAGGCGATAAGCGCCGATAATATTTCTACAAGAATAGATGGCCGATGTTATCAAAGTCTTAGAGCGATAAAGCATGTTTTCAAAATACGATAATAATATTTTTATTAGCACTTAACAATATCACGGACACTTAGAAATTGTACGTTTTTCTGAAAAATTTTACTTTATAAATATAACATTCAAAATTAATACATTAGGAATGAGTATACTGAAAGAAAATGACTGTATATTAGTAAGCGCTGTTTTCATAATTTTTTCTCAATGATTTACTCAAAGCGGAGGCAAAATACGCGCAGCAATAAATCAAAGGGGCGCTTTTCTTCCTCGGCTTTGAGTAAAAAGTACTTACACGCGTCAAATAATTCACGCACAATATTTTTCTTCGCGTACAAATCACGAATTAAAATAACAGTCTCTCGGCTCCGAGGCTGTTGCTCTTTCGTATCTCAAAGTGAAAGTGACGAAAAACAGAATTAGAGGCATACGCATCGCCTCTCCGTACATCGAGTCAACGAAAATAGGAATCGACGAAAAAAAACCGACGAACCACCGCCGACGCGGCTTAGGCAGGAAGTCGAAAAAAAGAGGCGGGAACAGGGGGAGGAGGGGAAGAAGAGACAAATTAAGAGGCGCGCAAGAGGCGCAGGTAGCTTATCTCGGCCCTTCCATCGGTCATTTTCGGGCAACGCGGACCCTTCCGTCCGATTACATTCCCCGCACGATTTTTACGCGCCTTAACGAACGACAGGAGATGTCTCCTTTGATGCGCTCCCCGGATTCCTCCGCGCCTCCTTTTCAGCCGTGATTGATGCGCGAGAGAGAAAGAGAGAGAGAAAGGGAAGCGGCAAAGGGTTAACGAAGAGCTCGCCGCCGGCATAAAAAATATATATGCCCTTTCGGGGCCCGCCGTTTTAATAATCCGATCGGCTCGGCACCTGCCCCGCGGCGAGTGCAGAGAAAAGGCGTAAACGACGATTTATAGCGAGTAAATTGTGCGAGATGAGCAAAAAAAAAACGAGAAGGTTTAAAGGTTAGGCGGGCATAAATCTTGCCGATGGAGCAGAGAGCACACTTTTTGCCGAATCCCGCACACACTAGTCGGAGAGAGGAGCGGGATTTGCATTTTTGGGAACAACACCTTCTGATAATTGGCTCTGGTATTCAGTTTTTTGCGGACGCGCGTCGCCGAGTTTTACGAGCGATACGCCGCTTCAACGTCTTTATTACGGCGGACTTTGCATAATGGATATTCCGCTCGCGCGGCTCTAAACCTGCTTGACTTTAAAATTTTAGTTAATTAAGAATTTGAAAATCGCGAGCGCGAACGTAATTCGCCTTTTTAGAGCGGCGAGAGAGAGAGAGAGAGAGAAAGGTTTCAAATGAAATTCATCGGCGCGCCGAGAGGGGGGAAAAGCATTTCCCTCTCCGTCGAGCGAACGCCGAGCCGCCGTCCAAAAATTGAATTACGCTAAGCGATTCAGATTTCACGCGCAGCCGAACGCAAAGCCTTTCTTCCCCCCGGAGTTTTGCCGGAAATCCAGGCCGCCTCGCTCGCGTCTCATCGAGATCGGCTTCCTTTTTCCTAATTAGATATAACGAACTAATTAACTCGGCGCATTCGTACGCAGAAAATTCTCTCCGCCGAGAGGCGGCTTTCGGGCGCATCCGCGGAGAGAAGCTTCTCTGCAATCAATTTTCGTCGATTCAGCAGGTCGAATATTTTCTGGCGCCGCCTGGGTTAACTGGCTGCACTAATTTTCTGCCCTTTGAGGAGAAAGAAGGCGGCCCGATTAGCTGGTCAAGGGCTAACGAGATGGATGAAAGGGCAGAATTTTGACAAGCGGGCAACTTTCTCGTTTATTGTGTCCCAACGTTTGATTAATTGTTAGTAGACTTTAGAGTTTCGAGAGGAACTTTTAAAAGTTGGGAGATTGGAATGGTAAGCGGGAAATGTTATCTAACTGCATAGTTTGATGCTGTTGAATTAAATGAGAAACCTAATATTACTCTAATGAAATTATATCGGAATTAGCAGCTGCAAAGCGGGAGAGGAATCTAATTCGAATTTACGGAATGTCGTATGCGGGTGTCACAGTTAACGAGGTTCAAATTCAAAATTACAAGTTAAATTCAACCGAAAATAATGTTGAAAATAACAAAAACTATTCTCTCATAAACCATCACGCGTACTAATAAATCGACCGCAAGAAAGCCATTCTCCCCGATATACGACAGTTCCGAAAACAGGCCGAAAATCAAACAAAGGAATTTCCCTCCGAAAGCGGCCCCGGGCCAACAAACCCCTGCTCCGGGAATCCCCTTCTCCCGCCGGCCGAAAAACCCAGACCCTCACCTGAGCCGCCTGCATTTTCGCGCGGCGGCGGCGGCGTCAGCACCGTGACGAGCAGACTGTCTAACAGCCGGCAGCGGCGGCGGCGGCGGCGGCGGCGACGGTCCACGTGCTCTCTCTCCCCCTGCCGGCGCGACTGCAGCCAGAGCAGTGAAAAGAGAGCGAGCGCGCGAGGAGTCTCAGTATCGCGATGGTCATCCGGCTGGCAGGTCGCAGCGACAGCCGCCGCCGAGCGGCGCAGCCCGAGTAGTGGAACGTTGTATACACTCTTTGCCGGCGGGAACGAGGCGGTTTATTTCGGTGGTGTTACTGTGATATGGGGAGCCGACATGACGGCCGAAATCGACTCTGCCACCGTTGGCTTGCAAACCGTAAGGGCTCCAAGTTGGATTTTTTTCATTTTTTTCCTGCCTTCTCTTCTGATTTGTTAAGTGTGTTGTTGGTCGTTTAAATATTTTCCACCGCGAGGAATAGAATTACGGAAGGATGCACAAAGTGCTTTGACGCCAGGGGATATCGAAAAGACCTATTTGGAAAATCTTTGATATCGTTGTAAACAACTGGCGCGATAATTTCTTTATGCAAGTTTTTCTCTTTGACGCCGAAGCATCAGATAATCGTTTCGAAAGGTCAGTTTATCTCCCGAAACTAATAGACACGAATGAATGAATGAATTTTCCGACACCAGAAGACGCGCAACAGTTATCACTGACTAACGCAACATCGCTGACCCGTCAACGGCGTCCTCCCACTAAAAATTCCTCCCAATCTACTCGTCAATTACCGAGCGACTTCGCTAAATTTTCAAAAACGGAACCACACGCTAGATAATGCTCGCGCTATCGAATTAACGAGCCGCGGCGTCGATTAATCAAGCTTTCGATTAAAAAAAAAAAAAAAAAGTATATCATTTTAATTAGCGCCGCGCGGAAGAGGCAGTGTGTCGCCGACAAAAGGGAGAGACGGAGCGGCAGGCTGATTCGGTCGTCGCCGTCGACGCAATCCGCCTAACAACAACGATCGGCTTCTCGGCCGCTCGATCTCGCCGGGGGATTAATTAGCGGGGCCGCTGCCGCCTCCCCCGTCAGGCTCGTATTCACGCGTAACCAAAGCGTAAGATGCATATATTATACGCAGGCGCGCGCGCGCGCGGATTAATTAGCCCCGCGCTTAATTTCGCGGTCCTCGAGCGACGTCGATCGAACGGCCGACGCTAAGTATTAATTAGCGTCCGGACGCGCGGAAGGCTTTTTTCGAATTTTTGCGCGCGACCGCCGCCGCCGGGGGATTGATTTTCCGAGGCTGCGACGGGTAATTTATGCCGGGGCTGATTCTGGCGTTTAGGAGGACTTTGAGGGAGAGGGAGAGGGAGAGTTTTGTTGGTGTGTGAATATAAGGCTGAGCTGGAGTTTTCTCTGATGCCTAGAACTGAATGAGCTCGGTTGTTTTTTCCTCTTGGAGTTTCTCGAGCAATGATTAATGTGTAAATAAAACACGAATTTGGATCGATTAACTTGGCAATTTAAATTGATAATGTTCTTGGAATCAGTTGAGCGCTTTTAAAAGATAATCATTCAAAAAAAAAAAAAAGAAAAAAATTAACTTTTTTTAAACCTTGTAAAACGCAACTGCGGTCTATAATATTCTAAAGAATATTTGAAATCATCGGAGAGTGAGTTTTTTAATAAATTTAAAACGGTTCAAATGCTCAGTGTCATCTCGCGTTCCGATAAACAGAGGCAATGTTTCGTAACTTATTATATCAATGATCTACATATTCAACACTTTCTTAGAAGCATTCTTACGCTTTACAGACATCTCGACCTTCGTGCGCCGCCTCTTAAAACAAAAAATATGTCATAATACTTTCCGTCCGCTAATCTATTTACTCAATAAAAAAAGGCAAATTATTGCCCGTTCGGCGGAGCGGAGCGAGAAAAGGCCCGAGGCGCATTATTAAAAGCGATAAATTGCTCGAATAGAAGCGGGATCGAAAAGCTGCTGGTAGAAACGTCGAGCCAGTTAGGGTCGGAACCTATATGAGTCAGATACCCTTTCATTCACCAATAAACACCCGCAATTGTAACGAGGCTTTTTCCAAAACAAACGGAGCTTACCAACGCCTCGCCGCCAGTCTGATGTCATTTACCGAGGATTCCACAAACTCGTCTTCGCGGGCAAACCCCGAGTGCTTTTAAAATCCGAACGCGTCGTGAATAATAATGCACGTGGAGATAAAATGAAAGTTGAGGAGGATATTTTGTTTTCAAATGATGCTGCCTCGTAATCGCTGTTACGGTAATTATCGGAGAGCAAAAGTGATAATGACGAAAGTCACATGTTTTAGAGACACGAATGAAACGTGAGTCACTTATGGATAATGTTTAATCAGGTCGTGAATGTTTTGCCATGTCTAAGGTCGTGTACGTGAATTGGATTTTCAACCGAGATCGTATTTTACCTCTCCGATAAGAGTGTCACAATTGATTCTTTTCTCTTCAAAAGAAACCAATTAGCCGTTAGTTTTTTCAATTTTCCGTCGCAATTTACAAAACCGACATCTCTGCAAAGGAAACGAATGAAAATATCTTATTTCTGGGAAGAGGTTAATTGGTTTAACACCAGTGGCGATATGCATAATCGCGGTGTTTCTGCGTATCGATATAATTAGGAGATTCGTTTGCGATGTCGCGTTACACAAGAGTTTGTGCGGAAGTGCGCGAGCAATAAACAATTCAAACTAGTGCAATACAGTTCTCGAGAGAAATTCCCACCGGCTAGCTGCCTGGGATTTTTTCGTCAAACCGCCTTTCAGTCGAAAA
This sequence comes from Ormyrus nitidulus, assembly GCA_900474335.1. Lineage (NCBI taxonomy): Eukaryota > Metazoa > Arthropoda > Insecta > Hymenoptera > Ormyridae > Ormyrus > Ormyrus nitidulus. The sequence goes on along the minus strand of UCOL01003707.1, from coordinate 9,920 downwards.
TAGGTTACTTCGAGGCGAATATTTTAATCGGATTACTGCAGCAGGTTCACTTGAAAATATTTGCTGAAAAAGGGCCGTCGCGTTTTAACGACGTTGTTCTCAACACATAGCTCACGCACAAAGATCCATTCAGGCGACTCTCTCTCTCCCGCTCTCTTTTTCCCCCACCTCGATCTTTTTCTCGCTCTCTCATTACTGTCACCGAGCGCCGGGTAATTGAGAATAAAAATACATTCGGAGCATCTCCCTCTTTACCTTGCCGCTTCAAAAATAGAATATCTTTTCATTATTATATATGAAAAAGCGCGCGATAACGAGATGGCTGAATTTTTATATGCGTGTTAAATTAGCTCTTTTCATCTTCAATTATTTTTGGAGAACAGTGTGTTAGAGTCGCGAATATAAAAATCACGCTTAATTGGAGGCATAAATGTCAGGCGGTGGCTCGAACCTTGCTTCTTCTTACACAATATGTTTCTCGAAAAATTATTTTTCTTCAACTTTTATTCGAATTCCAATATCATCGGAATTTCAGCATAAAATTAATTGCCAATTTCTAAATAAAATAAAATACAAAAATCGACGTAACCTCCCACAAAACCCCCGCCTCTTCGCCCCAAGAAACTTCCCAAAGCCGCCCCAGTTTTTCCAGTCGCGGAGTGAAAATCGCTCGAGACGATTCCTAAGCCGCGGACGCAAAAAGTCGCCGCGGCCGATCGCCGTGACTTTCGCAAGAGAGCAGAAAGAAAAAAAAGAGCAGAACGCTCGTCGCTCGCTCGCGCGCATAAATACATAAATGCCCGAGGAGAGCTCGGCTCTCGAAAGATACAGCCGGCCCGTTAATAAATTCTCGGCGCCTATCGGCCGGAGAAATCTCAATCTCGCGCGCCGCGGCTAACGCATTAGGGCCCCCGGAGAGCAGTGCGCGTGTCGCGCGCGGACACGTAGCAGGTGCGAATCGACGCCCACGCCGCGGCTCCCGGCTTCGATCGCTCGATCGCTCGGTGTGCGGCGAATCAACGGTTTTTCCAGATGAAAAACTCTCGGTGTGTGTTGCGCTTCCGTTGAGTCGTCGGGGCCAATGGGTTTTGTATGTTTATTTTTTCGTGCGGGGGAAATTAATGGGCTCATTTTGTACGCCACTTGGGAATAAGTTTTCTGAAGATTAATAACTCGCTTTATTGCTTCTGTCGTGTCTTACATCAAAGGTCATTTAACTCAGGTATTCGATGAGATCATTCGAGAAAGAGAGTGGCTATAACGTTTTATTATGTGGAACATTTTTCTTATCTGAAGACAAAATCTAAGCCTTAAAACTTAATCCGTATCCCAACGAGATAGCTGAAAAACGATAATTTCGTTTTACGAAGACTCAACCCGTTCCTTTATTTTTCGAATTCTTATTAAAGTGATCGATGCTCCATTAAAACGGCTCCTAAACTCTCTAAAAGAAACCCAACGACTCCATCGAGCATTTTCTCGCCGCTCGTCGGGAAAAGGCTCGAAAATCGGTTGCGGCCACATGAAAGAAGCTTACCGCGAAGCGAGAAGCCGGCAGGTATATCTTTGGTAACGATCGGCGCGCGTGCAGAGGAGCGGAAAAAGTGAATTAACGGTCGGCGGCCCGTTACACACATCGTTCGATTGGATGCGTGCGCATCCGGAAAAGCCGTTTTCCTGGCCGACCGGCATTAGAAAAGCCTCGCTCGCCTCTGGATATACACACGTATATACACGCATTTCAATTCCCGGGCGTTGACAGTCGCCGCGGCGACTACCGCGGCGGCTGCCCGCCTGGATAAATAGATTTAAACGAATGCGCGCCGCGGCTCCTTCCCGCCTGGAATGCCTCTTGTCTTTAAGAGTGTCTTCGCCGAGAGCGGAAGGGGCAGAGAGTTTTGTCTCTCGAGAGTCATTACGACGCGGGACAACATTTTCCACGTCTCTTCTTTCTGCGATTTTATGCATTTATTCGCGGCCGATTAATTCCGGTTTTGCTCGTCGTTTTGAATAAGATGCACGCCGTCTGTTTATAGCGCGAACAATCGTTGTATTTTTAGAGGGGCTATTTTTGGGGCGCGTGTGAATGCACTTTTATCGGCTTATACAAGTGGAAACGCTTACCAAGCCGATGACAGGTGATCTTAAATTCGGGGCGAAAGCAGATCTAAGACACTTTCGGCTTGTACTGATTATAAACGAAAACGTACACGATAAATTTCACAATTAACTGTAAAATTTTTTCAAAAAAGTAAATTCGATACCTCGTATTGCGGCGAAGCCCTTGAAAATCGTCAGCTCAGACAACTGCATTGAAAAGTAAATTCGAAGCAAAACGCGGCTTTTCGCGCGAGGAATCGCATGAAAATAGAGGGAAGCTCCCGTTGGCCAAATAAAAGAGGCGCGCAGCCATGCATCGAATTCGAAAGCCGGCTTTTCGCGAGAGGTACGTCCCGCAGTGTGCCTGCGACACGAATTCCCCGGGACACACAGTCCAGTTACACGGGCAAACGCCTTCTCGAATGCAGCGAGAGAGCAAGATCGCCCCGACTGCCTGTCAATTCGAATACGAATTCCCAAACGGCGCACGTACGCGACGAGTCTCGCCGTCTGCTGCTCCTCCTCCGTCGTCTATTGTTAGCCGGTCGATCTCGCGAATAAGACGAGCGGAAAATGTAAAGCGGCGAAGGCGTCCGTCTGCTGTCTCTCTCTCTCGGCGCGGCTCACGAAAATCTCTCGAAATTAGCGGCGAGCGACGGCTAATCCTCCCTCTACTGCTGCCGAAGGGCGGCGGCGCTATTAGAAATTCCTGCGCGCTTTTTTTTTGTCCTCGCCGCGAAAAACCGCCTGGGAAAGGCGGCACACGTTTTTCCCTCAAAGATCTCCGGGGTTTTGTGCTCTTTCGACGCTTTGTTTCCTGTTTTCCCTCTCGGGCTTTGTGGGAGGGGGAGAAACGTACGCGAGAGAACGGAAGGTTAAGGGGATTAAAACGAGCGATTATTTTACGCGGAAGTGGACCTTCCGATTGCGCTGGTAATCCCGTAAGCTAAAAGGAATCGTTTATTGGATTATCGATCCGCGAGAGGAGCTAAACGGAATTCGGGAATAATATTTCCAAGTGAAATTTAATAATCGGTTGAATGTCGATTTCTGTTAACGTTTGATATTCGACGGGAATTCTGCGGGAAATTATCGCCTCGACTTGGATTAATTCTTTATTTGCTCGAGAATAAAAGTCAGCTACTGCTTCCGATGGAAGAGCGCAGTCGCGATCTTGAAAGAGCCTTCGGCTAAACTCCAGAGGTACTCTCGGGGGGGAGATGTCTATTTTTTCGTCCGGGGTAAAATACACAGGTACCCTTTCCCAGACTTGCTTGTTTTTACATTTTTCAGTAGCTTACGTGCAGAAATGATATTTACACGACCTTCAATTACGCAAACGCCGGAGGAGTCTTGAAAGTCTCGGAAACACTTTATTACGAGTTTTGCGAAGCTCCGTGTTTGTAATTCGTTAACTGCGAGAGCCTCTGTAAACTCTCTCTCTCTCTCTCTTTCTCGACCGGTAGCCGAATTTTTTCAAACGCAATTGATTTACGGTCCGTAAATAAATGAAATTTATTTTCGGAACTCTTTGCGTTTGCGTAAACTAATGCTCGATTGACGCGGATAAATTGAAAAACATCCGCGAAACGCGCGACGGGCAGCGCAAACTTCTAAGCGCTCCTAATCAGATCACTGAAAAGCGATCCAAGAGCAAAGAGAGAGCAGCTCCCGTCTGGCGTCTAGGACAGTTTCTATTTCCAGTCAACTGCCCCTGTCGGAAGTACATCGCCTGACAAGTGCTCCCCGCCGGCGATAAAAGGCGGCTCTCTTTCTCTCTCTCTCTCTCTCTCTCTCTCTCTCTCTCGATCCACGCAAGTATAATTCTTAAACCGACGCTTCCGAGCCGCTTTGCGGCCGCTCTCTCTCTCTCGTCATTGGGAATCACTATCTTCTTTTCCGGGAGGGAGAGGCAGGAATGTAGTCTCCCTTTGTTCCGCGGCACGCGCCGAGATGCGTTTGCAGTTTAGCCGCGGCCTCTCGAGCCTCCTTCGCTTAAAAGGCTTAGGGTTTGCGAGTGACTTTACGAGAGTCGACGTTGACGTTGGAAGGTGGAACATGATTCGATTTTTAATAGAGGTTTGTCATTTTAATTGGTGATTAGCGGGAGTTGAGTTTAAGTTTAGATACATTCTGTCAATCGAGTTTTTCCAATGTAGCTGCGTGAAATATTTGAAAAAACATATGTCATTTCGGTAGCCGAGGCTGCATTTGGAACAAAGTCCTTTAAAAACTACGTACCTCGTGACATTTACGAACACTCGAAGAACTCTCGAGCAGCAATCTAAGCAAATAAATCTAAAACTCGACGCGCACCACTTGCCTCGGCTCACTTATTTACGGTTAATAAATTTGTTAAATACAAATAGCGCCGCGCGCATCCTTTTCCCAGTTCCGCTTGAAGAGGTGCTCGTTCGTTCTCTCTCTCCGTCTCCCTCGCCCAAGCAGAGAGCACCGGCAGTAGTTCCGAAAGTGCCACTCGAGAGCACGCTTTCAGTACATGTGAGCGCGCGCTTGCGTTCGAGTTAATTGCAACGTGTCGGGAGCCTTTAATTTTAATGCATCCGTTTTCTCCGAGTCGCGCGTTTTTCTTCGTCCGCCGCCGCTTCCCCGAGTTACGAGCCGATAATCGGCCCTTTAACCGATTTTGCCGTCACCGCGCGCATTTTCGCTCGAGAAAAGTTTAGAAAACGCGACGCGATGTATATCCGGAGAGAAACGTAAACACGAAGTATTTAGAAAAAAAGAAAAAAGTTCCCAGCTTAGGCAGACCTGGTTTCTAACGCCGAAAATCCAGTTTCGCGTGAAACGAGAAAAAGATGAAAAGGGAGCAGAGAGAAGAGGGCCGCGGCGAGAAACGAGTCGGGGCGCATTGCGGCGATCATTGTCTAATGTCAAAGCCCTTCGCTCTGGCCGCTCCATTCGTATTCTAATAACCGCGTGCTACTCCTGTTTGTAAACTCGCGCTACAACGCCGTACAACGCGGCTCCTCGCGGAGAGAGAGAGAAAAAGAGAGAGAAAAAAAAGTGGAACACGTGCCGCGGCGACTCACTCCGCCTTTACAAAGCTGCGCCCTCTTCCGAAAATACGCTTTATTTTCGTGTGTGCCATCCCCCGAAATCTTTTGCGTTCTTTTCCCCCGATTTTCGCAGCCGCCGGCTGCAGCACTTTGCCAGCCATTGTCGCCATAGCTATTCTGGTTATAGAAATTTTTCGCACCTCTTTTTTTTTTTTCATTTCCCAATTATCGGCTCGTTTTTAATTTAATCTCGTTTGCGCCGGTTTATTCCTAATCTGTCATTTCTCCTCGATTCCTTTGTACCAAATTACAAAGTCTAATGCGACGCATTAACGGATTCATTTTATAGAGTCGTAAAATCTAATTTACAACTTATCAACAATAACGACTCAACGTCGACGTAACAGCAGTTCTAAAGCACTGCCCGCGGTGGTGAGCAGAGGTGTCATTCGAAGCGAGTAACAATCGGAGAGCCCGCACACAGCTAATTAGGAAAAGACGGCGGTTACCCGCGCGTCCCGAGACCGCAGGGAGCCCGAATCGGTCGCGGCCGATTTGCCAATTTCACGGGCACTTCGCGAATAATAATCGAAAATGGAGCACCGGCGGCGAGCGTATAGCGGAGCCGACACACCGCGGCGCAGGACTCGGGGCGCTTGCGGAGAGACGGAGAAATAGAGGGACTCCGCGAGAGTCATTGTTCCCTCTCTCTCTCTCTCTCTCTCTCGCGGCCGGGCCGACAATGGAATCAGATGTTTTGTCGGAGGCGCGAATAATGGAAGCGCGCGCGTGGCCTACACGCTAATGAAAGGGTTGCACCTTTGAATGCGTCGAGCGGAGAGAGAGAGAGAGAGGGAGCGCGGTTCTCAACCTGCGATCCCACGTCGGATCAATTATTTCGCGAATTGTAGGCGCGTCTCGCGGGGACTTGGCGCGCGCGCTGCCCGCCACTTCCGTGGGAATGGATCGCCGCTTTAAGCGGCCCGCCCGCGTTTCGCTCCACTTTTCGCCCGAGGGAGAGCAATTGATTTCGGGGGACTGCGCAGGAGGGACACCCCTGCAGGCCATTGTTGCGGGCGCGAAAGCCCTTTAATTGCCGTATTCGCGGGCTCTAAGGGGATTAGAAAACTGGAAGTGGTATATACAGAGATCGGGCCTTTTGTTTTTGTAATGGGAATTCCTCCTCGGGACGGGCGGCTGGATTTTAATTATCTCGGCTATGCAGGAAATATTTGTTTTAAAACTCGCGCCGGGGCGCGTTAGTTTTCAATGAGATACAAAGTATGCAAAAAACGGACGGAACAGAGGAGATAGGTATGCCCCCCGACAGAATGCAATGGTAAACATTTCCCCGGAAATTTAAGCCGGCCATCGCCCGGCGAATACTCGGCGAATACTTTCCGTCCCCCCCAAAGTTTCGCGCGATTTTATATTTCTGGGCAGGAGAATTGGCCCCCTTTTGAATAATTAATCGCCAAAATCGATCGATCGAATGCACTCTCGGAAAGTGTTAGTCCACTAAAATGATATCGTTATCGTTGGAGAATTTCGGCGAGGCCGGCGCACGTCAAAGCTTTGCAGAGGGAGAGAGAGAGAGAGAGCCGCTCTCGACTGTAGCCTCAATTTTCCGACTGCACTTCCTCTGGCCCCAAAAAGCGGCTCGGCTCGTTATTAGGCCGGGCATCTAATCATATATTGCAATGCGCAAATAAGCGGCCCGGAAAATCGATGACCCAGATATATATAGCTACGAGTGCGCGGCTCTCTCTCTCTCGCGCGAACTTCTGCCCGACGCTGCCGCTGCCGCCGCCGCCGCCGCTGCTGTGCGCGCCTCTCTCTCCGCCTGGCCAATGTCAAAGTTCGAATCGATGGACCGAAAACGAGGAGTTTCCGCGAGAGGGAAACAATGAGAGCGCCCTCCGGGAGTTTTGCCGGCCCCCTTTTTTCCCGTTTTCGCCCAGGCATCGACTTCCTTCCACGCGACAAAAACTTCTGCAGCCCGAGCCTTTTCAGCCGGTTATCAAATGGCTTTCCTCCCGACGGGCTTTGGGAGAGCTCCGCGGCGGCTGAACAAAAAAAAAAAAAAAAAAGCAGCCGCTGAAAAACCTTGTTTCGTAATTATTACCCGGGCTTGTCATGGGATTTATTGCTTTATTGAAGTCGGGAAAACGTTATTGCGGGAGATAAAAATTGATCGTTCTCATGCACATAAATTAGCAGCGCTTACCTTTTGTAATAATGTGCTATTCTCGCGCGGAGCGCGGCGCTGAAAAATCCCGAGTTTACTCTAAAATAAGTGGGATTGCTCAGGCCAAAGCCAAAGTACCTCGCTCGCGGGCATAAGAAATCTATTAATTATTACATGAGCTATGTAGGTGAGTGGGTCTGCAATTGCTGGTAATAATTTACGCGCGCGGAGAGCAACGCTCTCGATTTTTTCAATGAACGTTCTAAATAAAATATACGCAAACAAAACATTGCTCCATCGCACGCATTTCCCATTCAATATTAACGCATAATAACGAATCCTTGTGCTTTTTATAATGAAAGCAGTCGTCAGACTAATGTCTGTTTTCTAATACAAAAGTTGAAAACCTATCGATATATTTCCATCAAACATCTCAAGCCATCCACTTCCACGTCCAAACAATCGCCGATATCCCCATCGTCAAACATTCGCTCCTCATCGCAGCGAATCACTCTTACGTCAAATCAAGCCAGTTCTCGAGCCCAATAAAAGTCAATCTCCCGGCCGAGCAGTGTGCAGCACAAGTCGTCATACGGTAATCGATGCAGGTCGCGAGGCGGGTTGTGCCACGTGCCGCAGCCGGCACTATTTACCCTGCGCAAACGAGCGGCCAGCCCCGATCCGATGCGCGCGATGCCATTAAAAGCGCCTACCGCTCTCCGCCGCGGGAGTCATCTGCGCGGCGGTGAGTTTTGCAGGCGAGCGAGCTCGTAATTTCAGGGGGGGCCGCGAGCGAATTTTCGTAATTTCGCGAGTTCAGAGAGCCGAGGCGGTTAACTGCCTCGGCCATGGCTCGAATGTAATTTCTACCCGGGGAGAGAAAGATTACGGGGCTAAATTTTGATCGCCTTTTAATCGTTTTCCGTTCCTTCGAGATTATAAAATTAATCTCGCTTCGTGCGTTACAAGTTTTGCGGCGACAAAGGAAAAACGGCTTACGGGGATAAGAGCGAAATCGAAATCGCGTATACGCTCGGTGAAAAAATATTGAATTTGTGTTCTTCGCGCTCGCGCAGGTGCGAAATAGAGAGGGGGAGAGGCGGGGAAACGAAACGGCAAAATTCCACGAATTCGAGGGCGGACTTAGCAGCCGAGGATTTGCTCCTCGAGCGCCGCTTGAGATGTCTTGCAAACATTCGAGGAAGAAGAAAGAGCGAGGCGGCAAGTACGCGAGGCGCCTCTCTTTATACGATTTCAGGATGTTTGCGAGGCGCGAGAACGATATCCGGCCGCGGGAGAAAATCGTCTTTTTCGTCTTACAAATAGAGAGCCTTTGTGGCGCCGGCAAACATTTTCGTTCCCTCGCTGCGGATTTTCACCCTTTTTAATCGATTTTCACTCCATCTCCGCGCGCGAGAGAAGCGAGGGAGTTTCGTAATTTTCTATTTTCGGACTTTGGGAGATTAATCACGAGTCGAACTCGAGCCGGGGCTCTTCTTTAAAAAGTTTTCGAACTTGCTGCCGAGGCAGCCTTTTGTCCGAGTCGATAGTTCGCCAAGTTCTGTCCATTATTGCAAAGTGGTCTGCGATACAAAGTCCGTTAGACTAAAAAATACGAAATTCCTCTCCTCTAAATCTACTCGGCGCGACAAAAATTTCTACCTCCAACTTTTTCTACCTCCTCCACCAAATATAATGTTCTCGAGAAATCCTCGCGAACATTGTTTTAAACGCGACGCGACTCCATTCTTGGAACCTCGTCAAATCCGAGCTAAGGAGCAGCGAGAATTAAGGCGATAGACCTACTTCGAAAATTCTTCGCTCCTAATTCCATTGAAAAGATAAAAGGACGCCAGGAATCGTTCGAAAGTTTCGCAATCGAGCCTCATCTGCAAAAGCGCAGCGTCGAAACGAGCGCGCGGAACATGCAAGCTTACTTGGGGAGGCGAAAAAAAAGAACAAAAAAAAACCAGCGACTCGGAACACATAAGCGGGAGAGAGAGGGGGGACAGCGCAAAAGTGCAGCGCGCGTCCGGCGCTTTCAGCGCGCCGCGCCGCGAGAAATCACGTTCGGTTACATCGTGTTACGCGCGCCAGGCCGCCGGTAACCAATACCCCGAGACTGTTTACAGGAGCGGGGCTTCCCGCACACGCTACGGCTCTCCGCTTTTTCTTTCCCCTTTTTAGCCCCTCGCGACCCCCTCGAGAAGCGCGAAACGCTTTTCGTGCGGGCTTATTTACCCCCGGGCTCTCATTACTTTTCCGTTATAGAGCCCTACTTGATTTCGAGCTTCAATATTTATGATATTTGTGCGTAAAGTGTGTACCTCGCGTCTCTCCGAGGGAGAACTCTCTAAAAAGAATAAGTGAATATTCACTTATTCAAAGTGTATATGCACTTATTCGCTATGACAAAAGCCTTCCACGTGTAATAAGTGAGTAGTCACTTATTGAATAAGTCAATATTTTTACTTAATACTGAAGCATAATACATAATACATAAAGAGGCTTATTTTACAACAAATAAAAGTATTTACCGCAGAAGTGAAGAATCGCCGAAGCAATCTTGAATTTCGATCTCCAGGGCTGCGCTTAAATACATTCAGCGTGCT
>UCOL01003706.1:0-17649 GCA_900474335.1 Ormyrus nitidulus | reverse complement strand
GATTGGGCCATATGGCGCGTGCACGTGCGGATGGACTGCGAGCTTGGGGTGATAAGGGGTCGTGACCCGCGCGTGCCGCGGTCAGGTGTGGAGCTCGGCGACGGTGGCAGCTCCTGCCTTTTTTATGCTTTTTAATTTTGGGATTGCAGCTCGTCTGCTTTCGGCGAATGCATCGCGGGAGGATTGGTTTGATTAAAAATTTGGAACGGTGGGAGGAGGAGGTCGCCGAGAAGCGTGAAAAATTCATTTTTGATTGTGTAAAATTGCGTTTTCGACCCTACGCAATGTACAGTATTTTTTTTTTTGTTTTTTTTTTTATTGTTAATGTAATCAGTCGAGAAATTAAGCTCCCTTCTTTTTATGCTTCCGACTATTGTAATATTTATTCATTCTTTCGAATATTGCAAAAATGAGAAAAAAGTTGTTTAGTCTACAATTAGTTCTCCCTTTTATAAGAAAGGCCATTACTTAATTGTAGTAATATTTTTTTGGAATATATTTAAGATAAAAATTATCGCTCGTTTCTCAATTAAAGCCAATCATTGCGAAATATGCTGTTCAATTAATATAATATGAGACAGTTTTGAAAATAATTAATTTTCTCAATGGCGATAATGAACGAGTTAATTATTCGGTAAGAGACTAAATACGAGGAGAAGCTATTCCGAGTCGGTTTCATCACCGCGAAGCAAAAAGAACGTCCAGATTTATCTAAGCCCTGACGTAAAGATAATATTTTGTAACGTGCGCGGTTTGTGTGCTCACTGCGCGACGGTTGTATGTGCTAGTCTGCAGTAGTCAGGTGCCTGTTCTTCGACTTCTTTTCAGATCGTTAACCTTCTTTCTTATCTCGTGTGCCGAATTCGACGTTTTTATATGATTCACAGGTATTTTTACAAGAGTAATTTTTTTATTAGACGAAAAAATAGCAGTCAGTACTATTATATGCATCAGTGAACTTCATTTTAAATTCCATTAAAGAATTATTAAAATTGCAATAATTCATGTAATTCTTACGACATGCACTCTTGCCCATTTGATTAAAGAATTCCTCGCAAAAATCGTCATTTTTCCATCCGCGAAATTAACTTTCGATGCTATAATATATCTCGGTTCGCAAGCTATATCCTCCAATTCACCCTGCAAGCCCCTCAACGCCACCCTTCCACCTTCCCCCAGTGCCGTCCGACAGCCGAACCGCTGCAGAATCAGCCGGGCGACGTCTCCCGGCCCCACCTGCGTGTCTCTCTCACTCTCTGTCTTTCTCTCTCCGCGGAGATAAGCTTTCGCTATCAGGTGTGCGCGCGACATTCCAGCGCAGCTCGACTCCAGTTCCTCGGCGACGTGTCATGTCGACGCCACCGGATCGTGCCGCGAACCGATCCGTGAACGCCGCGAGTGCCGCGCAGCTGGCGGTCCTTCCACCCCCCGGAGAATGGTGTCGCTGATAAGCGCCGGCCTCGAGGCCGTCCGGCCCGCCTGTCGCGATTGCGCCGGGAGGTGCAGGCTCGTCTGCGGCGAGTACATCGAGCTGATCAGGAGTCGGTGCCTTTGCAGGTGACAATAATTGGCTTCGCTCTCTCGTTTGGGTCGGCGATGGGTAAATAAGAGATTAGAGTGGACGGTGGCGATCGTTTGTTTTTCAGCGAGATAAGCGATGTTTGGAGATGATAGAGGAGGTTTTTGAACCCGCGATATATGTTTTGTTACCGTTGAATAGGGTTATTTTTCGATTTTACGAATATGTGTTTCTTTATTACGTTGATGATATAAGTCGGCACTTGTATAGCTTTCATTTACGATTTTTTATTTAAAAGAGAACTGCGCTAATGTTTAGTTTTACAAAATGAACAGAGATCAATAGAGTTTATTAATCTAATTCTATATCGTGCATTGCGTGTGTCTATTTATGCGCAGAATTTTTATAAGCACATAAATGAAAACCGATAGCTCGTATTCAGAACGTCGCACGAAAACATGCCTGACATAAATCTCTAGTTTTATTTGTCCCAATTCTTATTTTTAATTGATTCTAGTAAACTGAGTAGACACTTTCTGATAATGAGATTTTTTTATTATTGGAAATCCAAATAAAAAATTATCATTAAATTATAAAGCAAAATGTATTTTTTTCTTTTTTTTTTAGTTTTTGAGATTTACATTTAATAAGTTTTTAGTTATTATTTAATAGACAAAGGTTATTTAAGACTTTTGTCGTCCCCAATTACGATCATGTGATGCATGTACAAAGAAGTAACAGACATACCGTGCAATTTGAATAGATCGTTACCTAACCGAGTTGAGAACATAACAAGAAGTGAGAAAAAAGGTTAGGTTTTAATAATATTCAAATTTGTTGAAAATTTTTTAAAGCGCATGGATTGTTGCCGCTTATTAAGTAAAACACTTATGTTTCAATTATTATGAAATAATATAAAGAACAGTAACTTCTGACCTATAAATTCTCGTACCTTTAGCAAATGACCTTCAATGCAGCAAAATCAAAGCTCTAAACAAAATGCGAACAGTTTTTGTGAGATATACATTTTATCTTTCATAAATTACTCTGATATGAGGTGATATCTTTATGACGAAATTTATATGACACATACGGTATATCAATTCTTTTTTTTTTTAGATACTGCGGGGAAAACAGATTGCTCTTGAAAAAATAAACGAAATTTAAATAGTACGCAATTTCATTTTAAAATATTGGATATTAAAAAATATAAACAAACTAATACATATATTCTTTTTTAAAATATATAAATAAAAAGTTACTTGTAGATGCCTACACGCGTAATAATGAAAATTTTGATTTCAAAGAAATAAATTCAGCAGTAACATTCTGCCGATTAATGCGGCAAATTAACCACGCAAATCAACGAAATTGAGGCGTGAACCAAAATCAGTCGCGCAACAGTAACAAGACACAGAAAACACGAATCTAAGCCGGGCAGCGGAAAATTGATGATTCGAGACCGCCAGAAGCGAACGACAGCCGTATATATTCGATGAATAATTCACAGCGCGAAATAGATATTTCCATCGGACAAAGGACTGCCTCGGTCTCGCGTTAAATTCCCGTCATTTTTCACTCGTCTTTCGTGGCGTTAAATTCGATTGCCCGAGCCGGTTATCAGCGGTATCGTAAAACGGAATTCGCGCCATAGAGTTCCGCGTGCACGTGCAGGGGGGAGAGCCGCGGGTACGTGCTTAACTGTAAAAGTCGTTGCGCAATTCATTATGGAAACTTCATATTGCTCTATTGTAAGAAGCGCACCGGTCTCTTCTTAATTTGATAATTTTGAGGCTATTTTTATACGGCGTTTTACGTGGTTTAAAAAAAGATAGTAATTGGTTTGATAAAAATTAAAAATTATTTACGTTACGTTCGTGTTAAAAAATTTATATTGGTTTTCTCTTTGTTAGAGAAATATTTTTGATACTTATAGCCGGAGAACCTTATTAGAGAAAATAATAAATTTCCTATTTAAATGCGGATGTTTTCTAACTACGTACCCTAAAGCCTGCAATTGTCTAGTCCATCATTAATTCAGAAGCGATTTATTCCTTTTTTACAACCAGAAGCTGTAAGAAAACAGGTACACTAAAAACTTATAAGGTATAGTAATAAATCATAACATTGAAAATCAATTCTATGGGTATAGCAAGTAAAACGCTCTAGGTTTTATTATGTTTCTTTCCATACCTTTTATTTTCTCTTAAATGCATAAGTCGAATAGTAAAAAATTAACTATTTTTATACTTATCAACGTACTAATTAGGTATATAGAAGAATTTTTATATAAATTTCAATTTATTTTTAATTCTCTGTAATTTAACGATCAATTGCTAGTTGCATTTTAAAGTAAGCTATAACAGCACATTAAGAATACGTACGATAACCAAGAATTTTTTACCCCCAAAAGCATCGGAAGATCCTAATTTCCTAAATAGCAATATTTTCCACCCCCAATTTCCACAGGCAAACCCCGAAGATCCCTTCCCGAACGTCCCAATAAATCAACAACCTGTAATTATGGTTGTAGAAGCGCACCGCGTTTCCTATCCCCGCGAAGCGTGCCGACAATGCAGCGTCCTAATGGGCCCGAAACGCAGTGGCATCGGTCAAAGCGGTGCTCCCAAGAAAGAGAGCGGGAGCCCGAAAGAAAGGAAAGAAGACGGTGCGCAGGTCCCACCGGGAAAACCCGGCGGGCAACAAAAGCGGCCTCGCCTTCCCACGGCTCTGCGCGCGCGCCGCCGAGCAGTGAAACCAGAGAGTCTGCGCAAAATCTCCGCTCTTCCGAGAAGCGCACGGAGGGGCCCCTCTCCAAGGTCCCCCGCTTCCCGTTATTATTTTCCGCTTTCCATTTCCCCGCGCGCGCGCCGTGAGATATTTTGCGCTGGGAAAATTTCCGGAGACTGATGATGTATCTCTGGAGTCGCGCGGCGTCTTATCGTCTTTTATCGAGGCGCGAGCTGCGCGCGGCTTCGCGGTGTGTGTGTGTGTTACTCGTTGCTTGCGGAATAATGATGGGAAAGGCAGAAGGAAAGTAAAAGTCGCCGTGTCGTTGGGTAAAATTTGATCGTGTTTTTAACGATCGAAGACTTTCCGAATGTTTCTTTGGTATTGTAGTAGATTTTTTAGTATTTCTGTTTTATAGTTTTAACCGGCGACCAATAAATATTAAAAACCCGTCGCGCAATATTTTCAATTTGACGACTGAAAATATTTTTTAACGGTCAATATATTTTTGCAATCAAAAAATTCTACTTAATTAACTAATTTTTTTACTGTTAACGAATACTTCGTTATAAAGTAATAAAGTAACGTTTTTTTTCATGTACATTACCGTCGAAACGATCTCGCAGCACATCGTTTTTTCAAATTACTCGACTGCAAAGCGTGAAGTCTTAAAAACCATACATTTCTACCGTAACTGTAAAATCTAATGAAGATCGCAGTTATTTCATACAAAACTGATGCGGCTCTTCCGCATAAATTTCACTTCCTTCCTAATTGATACCCTCCCCAGCTCAACCACACGGATTCCTCCGTATTACATCTCACAAAAGCATATCATCAGCTCAAAAACTCCATCTCCAATTACACGCGTTCAATGCAGCCTTTGCAAATTCCTCGCATTCAAAGAATATATTCACCGAGGGGGAGGCTCAATCTCAAAAAAAAAAAAAAAAAGAAGCGACGTACAGACGTATTAATTAAAATTCCTCGCGACATTAATTAAGGCGCGATCGCGGCGACGAGGAGGAGGTGGAAATATGTAATTCGTCGTCGCGCCTCGATCGTTATTACTCGCGGCCGTGTAATTGACGCCCGGACGAGACGAGGAAGCGAGGCGCGCGGATTAAATATTGCTTTTTTTCCCGCTGCTCCCGCGGAGTATCGCGTTCGCTCGCTGGACTTTGTTAGTTACGGCCTGCCTGAGACGCTTTTATCTTTCTTTCATTATTGAGGCAATGTTTGATTTTGTTTTAATGTTTCGAGTTAGTTTTAATCGTGCGTTTTTTTGTTTTCTAAATGCAAATAATGGTTGTTAAACTATCTTTCGATGCTGATAATGAGTATTTAATTAGTTGCGTAAGCTTATCCAACCTTTATTACCAAGTAAATAAATAATAATTATACTTATCCTTATTAAATTTTCTTCTGCGATCATAATATCAATCGATCATCTCGAATTTCCCGAAAAAGCCGACTTCCCCGTTTCCCACATGAAAAACCCTCCCACACATTTCCCGACCAAACATATAAGCTTCGAGCGAAGTCAAACGTCGTCCGCCGCGCCGAATCGAGGTGTGAGAATGTGGAAAACTCGTCTCCAATAAAAGCCGGTTCCCCCGTACAATAGGACGTAAAAAGATTCCACCGCGGGGGGAGATTATCATTTCGTCGCTCGGCCGAGACGTCACCTGCGCGATCGTTTTAAAAGTCGGCCCCGGATTTTAAATGCCCGATTCCAGGTAGCCAGAGACAGGCGGTGCATCGATCCGAGGGTGGATTCGATTATATTCCGGGATGCGTTTTTTTTTTTTTTTTTTTTACTATGGAAGCTCGAAGTTTGAGGGAGGCGTGTTCCTCGAATTTCGTAATTGTGTGGATCTGCGGGATTATAGGGCAAGGAATGTTGCGTCCACGATAAAGTGGGCTTATCTGCTTGTTTATGAATGGGAGTATACGTTCTTTGCGAATGAAGGCTTGTTTTGTAAAACATATAAGGTTGAAATAATGGTATTTTGTATAGGTTGATTTATAAATATAAGATAAGAAAATTTCATTTAAAATAAGCTCAAATTTCCACTTAAAATAGAAACAAAGCTAAAAAGATCTTTAATAAATAAAACGACGAATAGATTTTTCATTCGCTCGTTAAAGCAGCATCCTCATCACAACGAAAATCCTCAAACCGCGACAAAAAAAAAAATAAAATAAAATAAAATAAAAGAAAAGCTGTTCATCGCATTCGAAAGCGAAGCACTCGTGTACTCTAATTACGTCACATCCTCGCTTCCCCGCGCCTCGGTCGGCATCACAAAAGCGCGGGGCAGAGACAAAGCCCTCAAAAAGAATTAGCGGCGTTTTCCAGCGGCGGCGGCGGCGGCGGACGCGTAACAGGTGGTCGCACCTCGGGTTCCGCGCGAACGCTCGGATGCAAACGCGTCCGCCGATACATGGCACGGCGGCTCGCGTCGATCGCCGACAATTGATATATATATATATATATATGTGCGTATACACGGCGTCGACCCGCGGCGCCTCTGTATTCCGTGCGCGAGGCTCCCTCGGATTTTTTCGCCGGGAAAAATCGCCGAGCGACGAGAGAGAGAGAGTCGATGCTTGCGCTTCCATTGCGTTTGTTGAGGGAGGGGCGCTCTGTTGTCCCTCTGGGAAAACGGGTTGTCTTTCCGGGAAAATGCGGGCCTTTACGGATTTTCGATTGAAGCTGGTTCGTACCGCTTTTTGTGGGAGTTTTTTTCTGCTAATTTTGTAAGCGACGGTATTTTATTGAGGAAGTTTATGAATTTTTATTGAATTTTTCAAAACTTTTGATCAATGCAAGGCCAGTAATAAAAGAATTTCCAAAACTTTACCGCTAATTTATCGCCATTTTAACTGACTAATGGACCAACTATTTACAAGAACATGTGCTTTCCCAAAGTAAATCTTTCTCCCCATTAATCACCTCCGAATCATCCACCCTCGAAAAACCCAACGAAATCCCTCTCGAGCAGCTTCAACTGGCGCACCTCTCGGCTCGACATTATGCCTCCACGCGCCTTCTCTTAACCTTGAAACGGCGCGTCGGTCGCTCGAGAGACAGAGAGAGAGGGAGAGAGAGAGAGAGAGCAGCGATCAGCTGTAGATTCCAGAGCAGCGCTCTTTCTCGCGATGCGAGTATGCATCTCTGGAGAAAGGGAGACTTCAACGCCCGACGCTGCACAGCGCGCCGTTGCCGAGCCGCGCAGCATCGTCACGCTGGGATTTCTACCCGAGATTGCGAAGGAAGGAGGCAGACACTGCGAGAGGGAAGGGTGACCAGCGCGCCGGGGATGGAAAATTTCGGAGAGCGAGGGGTTGAGATTGGAGGTTTCCGGGACGGTGTGCTATATTTTTGAGAGTAGCCGCGGGGATTAAATTTTTTTTTTTTTGGACAACGCGGATAAAAATGCCTGGGACGTGTGGCTTAGTTTTTGAATTTTCTTGCTCGAAGTTAGGAATTTTAGATAGGATAATAAATTTTTAGGCAGTAAAACGGAATCGTTGTTGTTTGTTAGGAGAACGTTATACGTTATTTGATAGACATCGTTAGCCACACTGAGCGAGTAAATTAAGTCATATATATTCATAAAATACAGAGATAAACAATTAATTTCACGCTACGAATAGTAGTAATAAAATTACAGACAATAATCAGTAGACAACAAGAATTCGTGATGAAATCTTCAATTGTATGTTAAACAAAAGAGTAAATTGTGAACACTTTATAGATTCTGAAGACAAAAGGAATGTAATAAAGTCATATAATGAAGCTAAATTATTGTGAAATATCAAGATTTTTCATGAAGATCGTGTTAGGTTCGTTGCATTCTTGAACCACACACATATACGTACTTTCGTAGATTCAGCAGTTACTTTTAGTCCTATTTTACAATAGCATTAAACTTTTTTCCAGCAATCTATATTAATCATTATATTTTTCGTATAATTTTTCTGTAATTACCACTATTAGACAAAAAAACGTAAAACTTTCTCAGCAACCTAACAAAAAAAAATGCTATTTATTCGCATAAATTCGCGAGTCCCATATTAATTAACGAAAAAGCGATGCTTGAAAAAAAAAAAAAAGAACGGGGATGCGATGTGAAAATCTCGCAAAAAAGAAACCTCGCCATTGTTTACTACAAGCCCATTTTGCGGAGCCAAATCGAGGCGCGCGCGCACACGCTAAATTTCACCGAGAAAATTACTACGTTTATCTAGTGCAGGGTGATTAATAATAACATGTTCTAATAATAAGCTGGCCCGCATTTTGAAATCCACTTGTTTCCATCGCATTTTTTTTTTTTTTTTTTTTGAAGCTGCTTTATAATTTAGTGCCTCGGGTAAGATCTTCGCTAAAAAGTTGCGCTTATTTAAGAAAAGGCTGGCCTTATTATATAAATTTTTGTCGGTGTACGGAAATTGCTGCGCGAGTTGATTTCGACTGCAGATAAACGGTTGTGTATTGTTTTGCATATATATTTGTGTAGTATTTGAATGTTTTACACGTATTGTTTCACAATTTGTTTGTATTTTGTTAATTATTTTTTAGCATAACACAAACTTTTGTGATCCTTCATCTGCGGTTAGCAGTGCGCAGATAAATTTTAAAAAATATTTATGTGTAACTTATTATATCAGTAAACAATTTTTCTGCATTCAAGACCAGCTAATATCGTGCGAAAGTAAAGTGAAAATATTTATAGATACCAACATTTTATCTACTACCATGTTATTTTTAACAAAACATCTTAAAAAGTTCGAAATTCTTTCCACTTCCTACTTTACATTTCACTCTTCACACAATTATTCGAATAATCGAGCATTCAAACCCACGAAAACTACCGAACCGTACACTGAGAGAAAAAAAGGAGTAAAAATTACTATTCTGTATCGTAACTTGAGATATGACAAATAAAAAAAATCTTTTTTTTTCTTCTCATATCTCAAGTTACGATACAGAACAGTAATTTTTACTCCTTTTTTTCTCTCAGTGTATATCGCGCGAATCTCCCATCTGCAAGTCCCCAGCATCCCGGCAAGCTGCACACCCATTCAAGCCCATCGCGAACGCTTTCGCTCGAAAAAGAAGCAGCAGCAGCGGCAGCAGCGGCAGCCGTCCGGCGCTTTTCGAATCGGAAAAAAGCGGTGGAGCGCCTACGCCGAGCTCGCGGAGAGAGCCTCATTCATCGCCGGGCGCGCTCCTCTGCATACAATAATGCCTGGCTGCTGCCTCGCTGGCACCGCAAGAATGGACGCCGCCGCCGCAGCCGCGTTCTTTTCCTCCGCCTCTCTCTCTCGGGGACGAAGAAGCGGGGAACGAGGAGGGAGAGAAAGAGAGAGAGAAGGCATTGTTCCGAGAGATGAGCTGGACGCTGCGTGCCTGGCTTTTGTCAACTCTTTCGGTTTCCGGCTTTTTTCTCTCTCCCTGATAACGCACATCCGTGTTTCAGCGCTTGGGAGAGCGAGGCTCCGCGTCCCTCTCTCTCTCTCTCTCCCTCTCTCTCGGTGTGTGCGCAAACAGGTTTTTTGGGATGCTGTCGCAGTTTTTTGCTTGTGCAACTTCGCCGCTGTTTTTACTTATTCGACTCGGAATTGGATTTTAGTTGTAGACAAGAGGAAATGCTGAATAAATTGAGTGAAATTCTTTGATTGTAGATTGGTATTGTTTGCAAGTATTCAAAAGATATTCGGTTCTCGTTAATAAATAAATTCCTAGAAATTAAGGAAGGAAAGAATTGCCAATAATAAAGAAAAATATTATGCTTATCGCTATCTTATCTCCTCGACACAATTATTTAATGTATACAAGCCTAAATATTTTTAAACATCCGAGCCTAAATTGCTCATTTAAAGTTTATACCGCGCTATTATACAAACGATAAAGTGGAACATCATTTAAGTGACTAATCTGCACTGATTCAATTTTAGGTCGATTATAAGAGCAAACAGTTGATGAGTAAGAGACACTAGATCCGCGACTTATGTGTAATGTGACACAGTTTTGTTGCACGAAAATGCAGAAAATGTACGTCATTGTGAGAAAAAGTTTCTTCTTGATAAGAACAAAAATTGTGGAGAAATTTTGGCAGGGAAAACAGCTGGAATTGTTAGGTCATTCTGTTCTTTTGAAGAGTCTTTCACGGAAAATACCGGTTTTAAAATAAGTTTGAATAGACAATGGAATTTATTGCGAGTCTTATTTAAAGTATTTTAATTGTCATAATTGCTTTCTTTTAATTTTTTCGTCCAATAGAGTTACCAAGCAACATTAAATTTAAATACTGTTCTAATAAGCTTTTTTTTTAAATTAAACAAACAAACGGGCAATAAATAATTAATTAATAAAATTAAATAGATTATTAACTCTAATTGGAGTAACATTGCATCAACAATTTCGTAAAAAACAATCTTATTTCAACTGCAAACATTTTAACTTTTCACCTTTAAACAACAAGAATTAACGTAACCTGTCGTCGCCGTTAAATCTCCCTTATAAAAACACCAAATCCAATAACCCACGAAGAGCAGGAAAAAAAAGACAACTAACGAGACCGAGAAAACCCGAGAGGAAAAAGGCATTCCCCGGCGGCGCGGGCATCAAAGAAAATTCAAGGTCGCTTTTCACCTGCACGCTCTCCGGCACCCTCCGAAAATTTCCCCCTCGCCTGCACCTGAGTCTTTTTTCTTCCACCTCGCCTCGCTGTCCTGTGCCTGCACCGAAACAGAGGTGGGAGAGAGAAAGAGAGAGAGAGAGAGAGAGAGAGAGAGAGAGAGCGAAGGGGGGAGGGAAGCAAGGTGCAGCGACGCGGCGGCGGCGGTGGCGGCGGCAGCAACGGCGGGTAGAGCGAAGCCAACAAACTCGGAGGACTCCAGTCTTGCCCGAGCGACGTTCGCTCGCGCTCCAACCGTGTGTTGTATATCGTACACGATACGATAGTGTGCCTGTGCGCGCCGTCTAGCTAACCGGCTGGTGTCTGTGCTGCATTACATCTCCCAGTGTTTCACCGAGTGTGCTGTGTGCGACATAGATATATATATTTGGTGCCGGGATGGGGCTGAACGGGTTGCGAGGGGCTTAGAGAAATAGAGAGAGAGAGAGAGAGAGAGGCCGCTGTGGGTTTGTCAGGTAGTAGGAGCTGCTGCTGCTGCGGATTCGGAAAAGACTGCGCTTCGAGTGGACTGTCCATGAGGTTTGGCCGACGCGCGCCATGAGGATTCTCAAGACGCTGCACTGGTAGGAGCCTTTTCGCCTTTGACTTTCTTTCTCTTCTGGCGTTCGAGAGCGCCAGCGCCGAGACTCCGGTTCTCTCTGTCTTGGAATGGCGGGTGCTGGGCTGTAAAGCCGAGAGACTGATGGCACATTCCGCGGCTCGATTTTCTGGCCTTCCGTAAAGCTCGGGGACTAAATTTCGCGGAGGCTTTGTTTATTGCAATGGTCCGCGGACGGATTGATCGTTTCTGTTGTTGAACCAGTTTGAAAAGTGGTACCAGGGGGTATAAAATCGACTTTTTTCAAGTAGCTTCCTACAAAGAACGTTGGCTCCGAGCCGATTTTCTTCGTTAAAAATTTTAACCACTGAAAATCGGTGTTTGCCTTTTGAAATTCGTTCACCAGCGATCGTCCATTTTTTTTTCACCGTTCACAACAATGATAAATATCAGTCTCGATTCTATACAGCCCTCAGCCGATAATTAGCCGATAAAGCCGGGTCAGCAATGAGTCCGCAGTCAACCCAGCAACGATAAAATTGAACCTCCGGGCGTCGCGAGTCAACGCACACTCCTGACCTTCGCAGTCTCGACCGATTTCCATACGGGGAGGACTGCCAAGTATTTCCTGCGCGCTCTCCCAAGGACCCGACATTTTTAGGATGCGCTCGGCGTCGTCGGCGAGGGTTAAGGCCGACCGACTCCTCGCCGCGGCATACCTTCGAGAATACAGGCGACGAGCGGCAGGTCGTTTCGTTCGGATTCCGCGGCGCCGATTCGATTCCCCGACTCGACGGAGACTCGGCGGTAATTGCCAATTGTTGTGTACGCGAGGGTAATTTTTCTGCGGCTTCTTGGTCGACGGATTTGTGTATAGGGATTTCGAAATTTGGTAGATTCTCCAGATTTTTAACAGAGCCCGCCGAGGAAAATAACAGGCGTTCGTTATTTTTTGTTCGATATTTTTTTAAGGTAGCTCGAGTCATCGTAAAAATATTACTTAAAGATTGATCGTAAACATCGCATGTGCCTGGAGATTGCAATATTGTTTTACGAGTTTATTAATTTGCATCTAACCCTGATTACCGGCAACAAAAACAGCGAGTCGATATGCGTTAAAAAAATATTGTTTACGTAACCGAAAACTTTACATAACTGTTCTGCTACGTTCCGAATAAATTTTTATCCAAAGGAATAATTCTCTTTCGACCGAGAATCTAATCTCGCGTTACCTGCGTTTTGCCGAAGCGATGTGTGCAGGAGGATTCACACATTTTCTCAGACTTTCATCGACTCGCGTTTACGTTTCGCATTACTCATTCAATAGACAGCAACGTGTTTTCCTTGAATGAAGTTGAAAGTATTCCCACAAGAAGTGTATTCGACGTAATTGCGATTAAAAATTCTCTTGCTCTGCTCTACTCTGCTTTGAAACTTGGATTTGATAAATTTTATCAAAACATTCAATTACACTAATCTCGCTAATGCACATTTCAATGCTCAAAGTGCAATTTTAATTCTATCTTTTATGTCGCGCCGTAAACGTGTATACAAAAGCGAATATAAAAATAGAAATTCTCAAAATGTATGGGTGCAAGTAATAATGATATGACGCTTTCACTTTTATTTACATTTAGATAAGAATTTAATGTGCCTTTACAGGTGCTACTGATATTTTTTGTACAAGTGTTTTTTTTTTTTTCATTCGGTGATTCAGTAAACAGCGCTATTTTCTCAATCGTATAAGTGGAAAATGTTTAGAGTAAGCAGAATTTTTAACGGATTCAGACTTCTAAATTTCCTGTAAATTATGTAAGAGGATGAAAAAACTCTTGAACGAAAGATACGTTGACTCTAAAATATCAAAATTCGGATTCCTGTTACTTTAATTGTACACCTATGCATTGTTTTCTTTAATTTGGAAATTTCTCACCCGTGTGAATTTGAAATGTAATGCCTTTTTTTTTAAATTCTCACACTAATATGATGTCACGTTTAAATATTATGAAATCTATTACGAATGATTTGATTTACTGTACTTCTCTCGTAGAATTCTCTCAACCGTGAATGAAAACATGACTACTTAACGAGACTTAGCTGTAATTAAGTTAACGCAGAAATGTGGTCAATTGTTTATAATATTTTAAACGCATTACATTATTTATTTTAGCATACTTATTAATGAAGAATATTCGTTTTTTAATAAAGTAAAAAAAAAATTCATTTTTATTTAATCATTCACTCTAATACACTTTTTTATCCTTAAAATTAATGCATTGTCAAATAAATGCTTCTAAATAAGCTATTTGGTTGAGAAATATAGATTGTTATTCAATGTAAAAAAGCCAATAACTGTGTGCGTTTTACTCATTATATTTTTGCATTGCTTAGTATAGTACAGCAGTTAACAATAAAATACTTTTTCTGTTTAAACAACTTGGTTATGTAAACTTAACGCTATATATATATATAAAATTCGCTTTTATATACCATAAAATTATAAAACTATTTATTCCGAACAAAGGCGTGGCGTCGTTTAAAAAAATTCAAATGTACAGCAAGCAGAAACGTTAATTATTTAAGAGCCCAAAAATATTTTCAGTCCAAACATTTCCAAGTTTCAAACTTTAAATAATATATATGCGAGAGCCCTTCAGATTTTAAGATTGAATTTCCACTTTGATTATTAACGGATAAGCAGACTAAAATTATTTTTTCCAAAGCCGACGTTAATTTAATTATTTCTTAATCGGCTTGAGATCCCTCTTAAATTTAATTTAGCAATGAAAAAGATTACATGTTTTAATAGCAGAATTTTACAAACTAAATGTACAGCCAAGACCAGTTTTTAACGATTGAAAACGAGCATCTCTTGAATATTCAAGAATAAAAACGCTGTATTTTTCTCCATTTCAAATCGTCGTTTAAAAAAAAAAAAAAAAAAAAAAACTGGTCTCCGCGATCCCTCGCGAGGCTGCCTCGAATACTCGCGGAAAATCGTCGGAAAACTCGTCGCGGAAAAAGAGCGGCCGCCGCCGCGCCGCTCTCCGCGCTTACAAACGCTGCTATCGGCGCGGTGTTTACCCGTGCGAGAAGGTTCCCCCGCTCGGTTCCCAGGTGAGTCTCTCTCTCCGCACCGCTCGTTCCCCGACTCGCGCACACATATACCCAAGCGCGCTCGCTCCACACACACACACACACACACACACACATACACAGGTACGAGGCAGCGCCGAGTCACCGCGAGGGAATCCTGCGCGATTCTGCGTCACGTATATAATGCCCGCCGCCGCCGTCGTCGTCGACGCCCACGATCGGGCATTCTAGTCACCGGCACGGCGCTGGCAAACCGGATGGGACGCCAGCTCGAGAGAGTATAGCCGTGTGTGCGTCTCGTCGACAAGAGGCAGTCGCGCCGGGGAAAATGCGCGAATTGTCGTGTTTTCAGGCGGATACGCGAAGCCGCCGCTCGACGCCGGCCGTAATTGCCGGGGTTTTAGCTAAACTCGCGGAATTTCTGTGGTTTTTTTTTTTCTTTCGAATTACGTATCGTTCGAATCCGCGATTGATGGATATATGCTGCGGGTGGATTCGAGTCGTACGTTGTCGTTATGCGCGGCACGTGAGTCGATAAATATTTATTAATTCGCGTGCACGTGAGTCTCGAGGACTTTTATAGTACTGCTTGGAAAATCTAAATAGTCTGTAAGATTTTAAATGGACTTTGAATGGAGTCGATATTGGTATCGAGCTCGAAATATACGTTGAAATTTTTTTAAACTCGAAGATTTTTGTTCTCTTTGCAAATGCATGTCGTCGTTTACGAGGCAGGGGACTCATAATAAATATATGTTTTTTATATCAAAAGAAGACATTACTCAGAGGATTTACATGATTCATCTGCCGAATTTTTACGTGCACTTTTTAAGAAAGTTATTCTTGACCGTAACTCATCGTTTCAGTAAATTCTTTTTTTTTAAAGTTAAACGGCCATTAATTTAGAAATTTATTTCCTACTAAAATATTCGTCGCGAAATGTATACTTTCAACAAAGCATATAATAATCATTTGATAATAAAAGAACAGACTTAATTGCAGTGATTCTCGATACTCAAAGGTGTATAACAAAATATCGAGTTCGCAAAGAAAGACATGCAGGTTGATCCACCCCCACCATCCCCCGGCCCTCGAAACAAAGCGGCCAAAATCAAAGCCGACGCAGTTTTCCCGCTCCAATTATTATCGCCGCGTCGTCACAGACACGCGAAAAGCAGCGAAATAATCTTGCTCTCGTTTGCAGCGAGTTCCTCGCCAAAGTGCCGAGGGTCAGCAAGCCGACGCCGAGGGTTCGCCCGCTCAAGCGGCGCAATGCAATTAGGTTTGTCACTCGCCGAACTTTGGAGGCCTAACGAGCCGAGAGTAGTGGTGTATATAATATGCAGTGCGGCCCCCGGTAATTGCTTTCTTATCGGTAAAGGAGGAGGAGAGACTTTTAGAGACGATCGGTTGGAAAATGCACGATGGGACTCGATGTTAAGGACTATCGACGGGTTGGGAGAGAGGACTTTTTCTTCAAGTGCTGGTGTATATATAGATGTTCCGGGGAGATGATTGCGGTTCTTCTTTTGTGCTTCTTTGACAGCCAAGTGGAGACGGATATTATTTAATGCTTTACTTCATTAAAGTTTATATACTTCATTTGCGCGTGAATAATTAGTCGCTTGACAGTCTGACAGTTGCATAATTCATGTACGTACTGGAAGTTTTTGTGCAAAATTTTTGTTTGTCATTGTGAAGATTATTTTAAAGATTTATTAATACTTTGAGACGTCGCTTCAAGCAGAAAATGTTTAAACTGTAACCTTCAATTTATTAAAGTAGAAAGTTTCAATAATAAAATCTCGTATATTCTTGTTTCATTCTATTCCAAAAGGCTTGGAGATTGTATGACTTGTATTACTGCGCGTTTGGATATATGAAAACTACTGTATTACATTTTTTCTTATCAAAATACGAAGGAGAGAAAAATTTCAAAAATAAAAAATGAAGTTTACGATATTTCTACCCGTTCTGTAAATTATAAAATTTTACGCGATATAATGAAAAAGTGTATTTGCTATTATTTGCTCGTGCATGTTTTTCTAAAATTGATTATACATTTTGACACTTGAACGAAGCGATGATAATATTCAGGAATGCAGAACCTTGATGACTGGGGTCTCGAATGATTTTACATTCAAATTAAGAGCGTGACATGAATTATTTAGAATAAATTCCATTAGCCTTAAAGATGCGAAGGTTAACGCAATCGCATTAGTCTCGAAGATGAAACCTAAATCAATAACACTCGAATACAATACTCCTCTTGTCTATTTTTACCTGTCTTCCGACTACCGAAGCGCTGCATTTAAAAAGAAAAAAAAAATTAAATGCCAAGCGATATTCCACTTTCCAGGAAATTCGCATAGACAAACAATTTAAATTGATGCAATTAGTGTCTGGTTAACTGTACCGAGTTAAATTAGCTCGACCAAATCTCATTTGAGTTGTGTAAACTCCAGATATTTTGATGATAGTTCAGACTGGCTGAGACGCTCGTTAAAGTATCTTGACGCGCAATCAAAAGACGAAATATGGCTAAAATTGTATTTCTCCTTGTTAAAAAAGATTTTCAGTGCATGGCCTTTTCAGTTTCCGCGAACTAATTACTTTCTTTGGCGAAAACAGGCTGATTTTAACGCGGTAAAAATATCGCGATTCAGTATCAAAACTAATTAATAAATAAATTTTACGTGAAAATAAAATTAATTTCAAACTATAGTACACTTTTTACTCGTCCATTCCTCTAACTTTATCCGTCAACTGATTACCAACCAAGAGGCAATCGGACAAAAGCAGCCCCACACACAATCGCCCGAAAAAGTCACCGATTCCAGCGAAAAAAAAGAGGCCACGAACGCATTCCATCAAACTCGTTCTTCACCTAATGCACCTTCCCTATCTCCTCTGTCCATCTGTCGAAAGAGGAGCTCCGAAAGCGAGGCCTTAAAAAAAAGAAAAAAAAAAAAGAGCAGGCTCAATAAAAGCAGGGAGGCTCGTGCATTTTCCCGATCGTCGCCGGACGCACCTCGACAGGTATATATATATATATG
>UCOL01003705.1:0-17662 GCA_900474335.1 Ormyrus nitidulus | reverse complement strand
GGGGGGGGGGGGGGGGGGGGCGCGACGACGGTAAAGAAAGCCGGGCTCGAACGATTACACCATAAGCGACATTCGCGCGTGCTCCACTCCCGTCTTAATTATAGGCCCGCACTGCTGCTTCCTCCCTGCTAAAGCCGCCTTCCTTTTCCGCCTAATTAGCATATTCGCTAATTATCTCATACACGACTACTCGCCGGAGCGAGAGCTCCGCTGCACGCGCAGCCGATCTCTACCCGCGACGAGGGAGCAGCGCCGCGGGACGACAAGCCGAGGAACCAGCCAACATTTCGCCGAGCTGCAGCCCTTTAAAGTTGGATCAGCGAAAATTCAATGACTCGCACTGCTGCTGCTGCTGCTGCTGCGCTGCCTGTGTCGCGAGTTCGATCGTTTGTTATAATTACTGGGAAGGGGATTGGGGCGCTAAGACTGTTAAGGGAAATGATAGACTTGCTGAATTGCGCTGAATGAATTGTAGAAATTTACGCTTGGAAGGGTGGAGGTATGAGTTCAAGGACTAAGATATTATATTAATTTTTTTCCCCTTATAAAAATGATAGTCCAATGCTGTGAAGCATTAGAGTGATCTGATTGGTTTTCTTCTCTTAGAAAAGTAAAGTTCAATGTGATTCGTTGTTGAATTAAGATGGTAAAATTAAAAAATCGCGTTTTTAAATATTTAATATTCATAAACTTATAATAGAAAAAATATTTTGAATTGGTGTAATGAATAAACTAATTTTTGTAATAAAAAAAGCGCCTAAATTTAGCTAGTAAATTAAAATGATTCTAACATTATAATAGTAATAGTGATAGTAATAATAATAACAGCATAATAGTAAACAGTATAACAGTATAGTTATAGTTGAGAGGTAATTTAATGTACTATATTGTTGCCAGATTAATGTAGTTATAAATTTAAATACAGAATACGTTGATTAATTAATATAGGATAACATGTTCATGGATTGAAATAAATCCTATTTAAAGCTAAAGCCAATGCAAAATTGAACCAATTAATTATGATTATTCGTTTCTTATACGAATAGCGGATTATAATAAATAGTTTGTTTCGTGAATATGTAATATAGATCCCAATAATCTTTTGTAAAAGCGTTCATTAACTGTTTTGTTGCACAAATGCAGTGAGTTAGTTACTTACGTTAACCGCAACATTCCTTTGTTGAGGATACATAAATACTGGCGAGCTTACCTGAAACAAAAATAGAAATAAGATTAATTATTTTCAAATCTACCAATTATACAACATATCATATATATATAATAATACTATCTTTAGTCAAACATCATTTAAATTAATGAACAAATTCTCGCTTTTACTCCGTTCAGAAACACCAACCGCTGTTTCTCCACGCCAAAGCCCAATAATTCAACAAACGAATACCCGCAAATACCGGCGAAACCAAAACCAGCCTCCACTCTTCAAAATATCCATCAGCAACTTAATCAAATACTAATTAAGCGAGGCATCCCCCGGCACTTTGATCGCTGCCGGCCCTATATGTGCACTGGCGTCTGTCCGGCTGGATTTTGCTCCTTCTCCCATTGCGGCTCGATCCGGCACCGTAAGCTGAGACGTTTCCAGCTGATCAGTCGCCGTGCCGCAGTAATTGGCCGAAACGGCACTAGGGCAAACGTTTGGCTTTGCTGCGCAGCCGATCGCAGGCACCGAGTTCTGTGTATGCATCGCTGCTGCTTAATCGGAGGAAGCACAATATTAACAGAATTCCGGATACGCTATGCCTTGCTGGGGATCTCTCGAGGTTACGGAACGGAGGATTTTCAAGGAGGATTGCGGATCTGATTTGGTTGGCTGCTGGGGGAAAGAGAATAGGTAGCATTTCGTGATCGAGTTTTTAAAAGTCAAAGTATATGCATGTCTATTAAAGGTAGGCGAGGATTTAACATTACTTATACATTTGCGTTTTGCAATCTTTTAATTCGTTTGAAGTTGATGATCATTTCCAATAAAAGAACTATATTTTTTTATTTTAAATAAAGTTGAAAACGATTTTAATTTTGCTATTAAATCGATAATAAAAATAAATCAATTAACTGTTAATTTGTTAATTTTCGTAATAATTCATTTATGATAAAGATATTCGTATTAAATCTAAAAAATGTACACGAGCAAATTCTAAAGAACAACCATGCAAGCCTGATCCCTCAACGCGATTCCAGCTTCCTCATCTAGGCATCCCAGACTCCCTAAATAAACTCCCTCGGCTCTAAGTGCAAAACCATGCAAACTTTAATGCCAGAAAAAAAGGGAGCAGAAGACTTGCTCGAGCATAGAGAAAGAAAAATCATCAGTTTGCATAAGATGCAGCGCCGGTTGTAAATCATAGAGGGGAGTGGAACAGGCCGAGGAAAATGGTGAAGGTGCATGCAAGCTGTATAAGAGAGAAACACAGCCAGAGAGAGAGAGAGAGAGAGAGAGAGAGAGAGGGAGAGATGGACTGTACAGGTCTGCTGGGAAATAAGGAAGCAAGTTATCCGCCTTCTCCTTCCTCTCTGCTCTTCCTCTATGGCAAATAGCTGTGCAACCCATAGACTACTCAACCCGTCGTCCCCATAACCTCCCGCTATTACGTCTCTTTCTCTTTCTATGGAGCGGGACGTCGCGTCGTCGACGTTGCTCTACGATAATAACGACCCTTGTTAAGGGTAGATTGTCGCGTGGTCGAAATTGAAAAGAGAACAATGAGAAAACTGCTCTCCTTTATGTTCACCTTTTGTGCTCCCCTGAAAAAACATGCCTGCGCTTTTTTGCTAATGTAGTTATTTTCGCCTAATGAACGTGTGCTTCAATGTTTTTACTGCGTAAAAGTGCGCAAAATATGATCTCACGTTTACGTATAAATTCATCTTTTGCGTACAGGCTTCAATCATACGAATATGCTGTCAGGATCGTAAGAAATAACACAATTTTAAGTTTGTAAACGTGATATTCTGTAAGGGTGAAATTAGCGAGATCTCTCTTTTCTGAAGCGAATATAATTATGTTTTGTTTGTAGTCCAATGATATAAAACGATTTAAAAGTAATATTGACAGGCACTGAATAAGCGTAACTTCTCGTGAACAAATAACCGATATTCAAATTGACTGAAAGTGTAGTATTACAATTTTCATAATGACATTCAACATTTCATCCATGAAATTATGCAAATGCTTTATTGCGATGACATTTCGGAGTGCAATTATAGGCAAGGTAAAAATGAACAAATGAATAAAATTTTCAATATTCTTAGGGCTTAAAAAGTGATCAGTTTTTCTTCCTGCGAAATGCTTAAAGATGCAAAATGTGTGTTAAATAATTGGAAAATCAATTTAGAAAGCTTCAAAACTAAAGACGATAACTTTAGATCTCACGTAAATAAAAAAAAATTAAAACAAATATTAATTTACTAAAACATTTCTACAGTTCAATATCCTCTAAACACTGAAAAAGATCTAAAAATCATCCGCGCCGCGGCTAACACAGTAAATTCATTTCGCCTCAATTTCAAGCCAGACGCGAATCGCAAAAAGGTGCAGCAGGAGTTTTCAGCTCTCGGCATTGCAAATTCTAATCCCGTAAACAAAAATCTCGGGGCAAACGGCTCTCGCGCATTACGTTTTCATAAAGAGGCGGGCCGTAACGGCTCTCCGCCGTGTGTGTGCCGTGTGCGCGCCCCTAAGGCCGCTAAATGCTCCCGCATCTCGAGATTTATTTCGCTCATATCTGGCCGACGCCATTAGACTCCCGACGCACGTGCCGCCTTTTTCTTTTCCGCCGGTCTGCGAGCTCGTGTACGACAATTTTCCCTCTCTCTCTTCCCCTTCCGCGCGCGCGGCCGCCAATTGGAGTTTATCGTCCCGCGACCTTTGCGTAATCGAGATTTGTACGCTGGCTATTGATATTAATCGCTTTCTTGGTGGGGATATTAATTGCGCCGAGGATTAATATGTGGCGGGGAGATGGGGGTTTTTTTTTGATGATTTAGCGGATGGAGTAGGATTCGGCGATCGATTTAGGTTAGATGTCTGGCTGGAAATTAAAACTTAAGTAGATGATACCAGCTGTAGTAAGACGCCGTCTGACTACAGCTACCGTGAATCTACTTGAAGTATAAGGCTATTACACAATTTACATTATAAAGGATGATTCTGCATATTGAAATAAAGTTAGAACAACGTTTATTTACTGCAGGATGCGTTTGAGAACAGAAATCATACGAATTTCTTGATTTTTTTTCCTTAAACATTCTCGCCCAAAGTAAATAAATATAAAAATTCCATAATTTAATTTCTCTAGCATTAACTAATTAAGACCACAAACACTTTTTTTACAAGCTGTTCTCTTCAACATTACATCCTTTAGTTAAAAGAAACAAATTTTGCATTCTACAGCTGCGAAAAACTATATTCTCGCAGGCGCTGCGCGAAAGTTCGCCCGTCGCGCATTACTTTCGCCGAGTTGGAAGCTCGAGCTTACTCGTTTCCCTGCGCTCGCCGTCCCTTCCTCTAGCATTCACATCTTCGCGCACTCGGCCGAGCGTCTCTTATGTACTCATTGTAGTGCTAATAAGCCAGGCTCAATTATGAGTTTACGCTGCCTCTGCCTCGCTCCTCTTTTCCTACTTTGTCGCCGTAAAATTTTATTCTTTATTGTTAATAATTTTCATTTTCCTGTTCGCGAGGCAAATGATTTTTTTTTGGGGGGGGCTTGTGTTTTTATTAGGATGTATTGTTTAAATGGATATTTTAATGTAAAAAGAAATTGAGTATTTTTGTTTGATTGAAAATAATACGTTAAAAATAGCTTTTGGTTTGTTTTGGTGGGTTTAAATTTAAAAATTTAAAAGCAGCTTTTTCCATGAATTGTTGAAATATATTTATTACTGTGTAAAAAATGCAAAATAATAACAATAGAAAATACAAATAGCTTTTTTTTTAAATTATTTAATGCATTTTTATATCGCACCCATAAAAGAATGTAGCTAATAATTAATTCAATAAAACAAACTGGATCGTTTTTCAGTTTTCCACTCGACAATATATATCGTCAGCGGTACGTAGCTAAGCGCGACCAGAGTCACGGAGAAGTAAACCAACCAACTATCATCATTTACTATTATAAAACTCACAAGAACGTTTATATTTGCTTGAAAGTGATACGGACTTATCTATGAGTAAATTATAACTTCAACTTTTAATTGAAATCTGAACGGCAGTAAAAAAATTCAATCAGCAAATGGTTGGGCAAAAAATTGTGTACTAAAATAGAATAAAAGTAAAATGTTTGTTATTCATTGAAGTTTTTAGAAAAAGGTAAACACAAGAGAATTAATCAATTTTTTAATATTTCTATTAAAACATCTCGAATATGCTACTTTACTTTTTATTTAAAACAATAAAGCAAATTTAACGCTGCCTTTCATTTACAAAAGCTGCTGGAAATAATAAAGTCTTTCTTTTGCAGGGTGAATTTCAAGTTTTTCTCGCTGTTTCCGCTGCAAATAATTTCCATTAATTATTATCACTCTTACCGTCGAAGTCGAAACTGTTGATTGTTCCTGCAACAAACAAGCTCGCCCCGGCTCTTTGCGATCTTCAATTATTGAATACCGGCTCCGGTTAAAGCAAAATTCATTCGCTTGACACAAAGTAAACGAACGGCGGCGATTCTCTCAGGGGGATCGGCGGCGGCGTTCGCGTTTCCACATCGTATCCTTTCCCTTCCGCATTCCGACAACACATATCGAACTAAATTAACGCGATCAATCATCCGAGAAAAGCTCTCCTCCTCCGTCTCCTCTTTTTTTTT
This sequence comes from Ormyrus nitidulus, assembly GCA_900474335.1. Taxonomy (NCBI): domain Eukaryota; kingdom Metazoa; phylum Arthropoda; class Insecta; order Hymenoptera; family Ormyridae; genus Ormyrus; species Ormyrus nitidulus. The sequence goes on along the minus strand of UCOL01003705.1, from coordinate 11,834 downwards.
CTCCTTCCAGGAATTTAATTCGAAAGGCCTTTAAAAAGGCTGCTGCCGCCGCTCCCGCATGCAGGTTCGTTAAATCGGGAATGCAGCTAAGTTCCGAAACCGCGGAGGCACACAAAAGAAAAGAGGGAGGGAAGAAACAGGAGGATCGATAGCGGCGAAATACGACTAAAAGCCGAGGATTTCGAATGCGGAGCGAGAGAGAGAGAGAAAAAATTCAAACGCGGAATGCCGAGTCATGTGAAGGGTATATATTCACTTTCCGCGAGTGGCGCGTATTACATATTCGAGGGAGAGAACGAGCCGTCATTCGCGGCATGCGAACTCGCGATATATTTTCATGGTCGGCCGAGCGAGCAAGAAAGAGAGAGGGACTGGCCTAGGGAAATATTTTACACGCTCGACGTCGTCGTGCCCCGGAATGTAAGTGCCCTGACTGCTCTCTAAATTTGAATCAGTGAAAACTTCACTGATTCAGCCGCTGAATAAGTTCCGCCCTGCTTATTCGAGGAATGTGAATAAAATTGACTGTTCTGCTCGGCGAGTCGTGCTCTATAAGATTCTATTTTTATGTACTTTATGGCTGGCTTACTTTCTCGGTGTTAGTTTTTCTTGGGCTGCTCTTTTCTTTTTTTATTGTTTAAGGAAACTTGTTTTACGTGGAGAGTTTTTCTTTTATGGAATTTGCATTCGCGAAACTTTGGTTCTAACAGTCTGGAGGTACGAGCAATTGAATCTTCGACGACCGTTTAACCCGCGCAAAGATAAGTAGATGTTCGAAGAAAATCTAATCTTCCTATTCGCAACTTGAGTAGAAAACCTCGTATTCGATGCTTTCGACTAAAAGTCTAACCTCGTGGAATTAAGAGTAAAGATGCTTGATAAAAAAATATTGGCGTTTTTTCTAATCTAAAAATTGCACATTTTTAAAAGTAGTGAATTTAGTTCAGTTACACGAAAATATCATTTCGTTCGATTATTCAATAATAATAGAAATTAAAACATTTTGAACTAATATTACGGAAAACTGTTTTCGTGACACCAACATATAAATTCCATAGAATGCATATCAGCTTTGCTTACGAGTTCATTTAGAATCGCAATCAATCTCAAGCAAGCCGACAAATTACTTCGACCCTGACCCAAAAACACGAGATCGGCCTCTTTCCAATCCGCATAAAAAATCAAACCAATTTCCAAGCCAACGCAAATATACGCGTTGATTTTCCAAGGCCCTCGAGAGAATTGGTCGAAAAGGTGGCAGCAATACCCGGGTAGCGTCGGGTGAGCCAAAGGAGAACAGTAAGCCGATCCGGCTCGAGATGAACTCGCGGCGATGGAGATCCGGTTGCCCTGATATTAAATTCTTCTTTAACACCTTAAACTCGCAGCGCCCTCGGAGGTGCCCTCGCTTAGCCTCTCTCTTAATTTCTGGATAATCCGAGCCCTTTGGATGGACTAATTTGCTTTCATTTTCTGTAATTAGCGAGAATGGTCGTTCGGATGATTTTGTTCTCAGAGGGTTTGTTTTCAAAGTTGGGAATTTTTTGATGATTAAGGAGAAGAAGGGTGTTTTTAAGTAATGGGAATTAATGTAGGGGGATGTTCTGGGTGACCTTTAGGTTTGTTTCAATTTAAGATGCGAGAAAATTTCATTCTTTTTACTTTTTGAATTTCTTAAATTCACAACGAGTCAATTATTTTGCTGTTCACATCAGCGCACTTTTTAATGCGTTGTTGAGTATTTTAATTATATCTAATATTAATTATTTTGAAATCATTAATTAAAAAATTAATATAAAATTCTATAAATTTTAGTTAATATTTATTATTTAATCATAAGAGTTAACGGTGCGGTGGGAAAAAGCATAATATATTTATGTGCATAATTCTGGATATTTCACTAAACATGAAAAGTAAGTTGTTAGTTTTATTAATTATGTATCTAATGTAATTTTCCCATTTTATTTGAACATCAACAACTATACCTAAATATTTAGTGTTATGGAATCTTTCAATTTTCACATCGTTAATATAAACTTAAAATTAAACAAATAATTATTTAGTTCACGAAGCGTAACGGTAGAATATTACATCAGAATAATAATGTAAATTCTAAACAGAATAATAATGAAATTTTGCATATTTCACGGTCCGCTAAAATGCGGGCTGCTACCTGTTATCGAACGCAGTCAATATTAGCCAACAGTCCGCTCGCTCTTTTTGCAATCTTTCCTTTTCAATCTAGCCCTCATCGAGCGCTTTTCTCCGTCCTGTAAAATTCATGCTCAACTATATGCTTACGGCTACTTGCTCGTGAAAAACAAAAGGCAACAGCAGGTCTCCCCATTTGAATATTAACATAAAAAAAAAAAGCCCGGCCGATCGTTGAAATTATTTTCGGGGAGCCGCGATAACTCAGCCGCTCGATAATTACGGGGACGTCGCGCGGTATTAACAATAATTATTTCGCGAGCGCGCGCGCAGCTGGGTAGTTCGTTTTTCGAGGCGTAGCGGATTATAATGCGCGTGCAGCTGGCTTGAAAGCACCGGCGGCGCTGCCGCGAGAACGATCGTAAAAGGTCGGGGCGAAGGTGCCAGTGCATTCGGAACATCTGGAGGCGCCAGCCGCTGCTTTATGGTTTTCGGACCGGAGGCTTTTACTACTGCCTCGCGTCACGTTCCCCGGCGATCGGGGAGCCCGCGCTACGTGTTGCTTCTTTTCTGGCCGTCTCCGAGGAAATTAACAATTTCGGGGGATCTGCGGCTTGGGGGCCGCTGAATGCGAGGTATATACGAAATGACGGTATTGGGTATTCCGACTGATTTTTAGACGTGCTTATATCTTAGATTTATTCTATGATCTGACTGCGAGAAAACTGCACCACGATAACTTATCAGCGAACGTAATATTTTATTTTATATATTATTACGGTACTATAATTATTTAAACGTTAAAATGCTGATGAAATATAGTCTACATGAAATAATTTTGCAGAATAATATTCTAGCAATAATATTTTGTTGCAAAATTAATCTGTTTGTGCAGAGTTCTAACCTACTTGCTCACAAGATCGATATATATTTTGCGGGAGAACGATCGAGCAGATCTTGTTTTCGGCAAATTGTCTATTAATATCGTAAACATTCAAAACACGTAGCTTAAAGATTGTGATTTAAACTTGTTTAAATTTCAGCTACATTTTAAGAGCGCGAATCCTGCACGGAAGACACCTGCAAATTGCAGAGTTTTCCCACTCGGAGTTTTCCCACTTTACCGACAACGGGATGAAGTGAATGCGCGAAATAGGGCTTCAGCTTTTCCAGGAAGATCGACCAGAAAAGCGCACCGTGGCGCCATCCAACTCGCGAACCCGGAACCTCGAGAGCAACCCGACCGAGCACGTTTGAGGGGTCGAAGGGGTAAAAGTGGGGGGTGAAAATGAGGGCGGGAAACGCGAGAAGTGGGGGAAGCCGCTGCAAGCCCGTTTTACACTCGCTGATTGCGAAATTGCGCGGGAATTTGAATTTGCAGTTATGCAATGTCGTAATTTAAGGTGGAAAATGGATTTTAGGATTTGAGTTGTATTTAACTTTCATTAATAATAAATACAAAAGTTTAATATAATGCAATTATGTTATGGAATTAAGTAAAGGAAAACATATGATAATATTAATTAATTATATATTGCACAAAGGAATTCTACTATTTTTCTATATAAGTATAATGATGCATTGATTAATCGCTACTAATTATTAAATTTTACAAGTTTTAGAGAATTAAAAAGTAGTTGTCTAATGTCACCTAGATTTTTCTTAATTACCTATCAATATTAAATTTGAAAATTAACATCTAGAACTAGAAAACCTTTCACACATTAGCAAATGAAAATCTTTTAAAAAATGTAAATTTTTTCCACGCAAGAGCTAAAACAGTCGCAGATGGGCACGCGGAATATAAAACTAGTTATTGGGAAATTACTTAGCCAGTAATTAGACGAGTTTGTACTTTTTGTCTGCGGCCTTTAAAGTTTTAACTCGCGAAACGAGCGCTCGTGGCTCCTACCACGGACACGAGAGTTAGCTGGTAGGGAATCCGTGAAAGGGGAAGCGAATCGATACAGGTGCGATACAGTGATGTCTCGAAAATCGAAACGAAGCTGCGCACCGGCATCTTGCTGGACACGATTTTTAATGCCAGCTCTTAATAATTGCATTGATTTTTACAAAAAGTTTTTGAAAAGCTTTAATTTAGGAGACACTTTGTTTGCTTTCTAAACCAAATTTTTTGATACTTTGAAATCGATTTAAGATGATGTTAAATGAAACACGATATCTACATTTATTTTTAAGAGCTTTTTAAACATAAAAACTGGTTTTAATTCATTCAAAAAGTTTATGCGAAATAGCAGTAATCTCTTTAATGCGAAAAAAGTTTTAAAACAGAAAACAATGAATCGATATAAATTTCCGCATTGTTGACTCTCCATTAACAACCAATCTTCTCAATTAAAAAGAACGCTTTTCAATTTTCCAATAGAGGTAACATCCTCTTATTGATTATTTCACAAAACCCGTATAAAACGATTAACTGAACAACCTTTCAGCGGCCGCCTCCCAGCGGCGCTAAAAAGTTAATTTCATAATCGGCAGCCGCGCTGCTGATAAAATGTAAGCGCGGCGACTAACAACAAAATCCGAAGCCGGGCAAATTATTAATAAGCGGCCGAAAAAGCTGGCGGTCGGGCACTTAACATAATCCGGCGGCGTTAAATTTTTGATGGATACTTCCGCGCGGCGTTAACATCGGCCTCTGCAGGCGTGTGTTCGTTAATGAACTGGATGCAGAGTCCCCCGGTAATGTTGCTACAACGATTATTACGGCGCGCTTTTATAAACCGTATCGTTATTTTCAATTGTAATCCGTTGGCAAAAGCGATTACTCTGTCGGGAGATGAATCAGTGCGATGGCTTATTTATTGAATTGAGGGACATTGTTGGATGGGGAAATATAAAAAGCTTTTTGCTCTGCTCGGATGTTTATAAAAAGCATTTTAAAACTATTGTTTGGAAAAAACGATGTTGTTTTTGTTCGACGTTTATTCGGATAAAAGATTTTTTTTATTTTTTCACGCTCAATTTTTTTTATTTTGTAAAACTTACTTTGTGTAAATAAAGCGTAACAAAAAGTATTATTCTAGAGTTGTATGAACAATATTGTTAAAAAAAATTCTACGAAACATATTTACTCTTGATACTGTTAATCATCAATTCTGGTTTATTTTTATGTAAAAAGATTTTCCAATAACGGAAACAAGACAAACCAAATAAAAAAATATGTTTACTATGTCAACGTTTCGGTAATATTTATTCTTATATCGGCGTAGCAAATATTCTTTTTATTTGGTTTGCCTTCTGTCCGTTATTGCAAACTTTTTTTAACATAACCACTAACGAATCCCTATATTTGGAAACTTCACCCAATTCTGGTTTATCTTACCTAAACTTCGTCATTTTTAATAATGTCCATCCTTGACTTATAACTCGGCAATAACTTCGAAATCATCATGTTTCTATGAAAACGCCACGTCAGTTACGTCAATTAACCCCTAAAAAAATAGGTAACTTTATAATTTTTACTACTCAAAGTAGAAAGCCTAACATCCCTAAAATCATATTTAAAAACTCTATAATATCCCCTGCTAGCATCGTTCCCGAATCTCCAAAGCTAAACGGACTCCCCCAACGGGCACAGCTCGCAAAAAAACACTCGGACCCTTGCGACCCGACAAAACAATATCGCGGCAATATTCCGATCAGCGTCCACGCCTCCCCCCGATCCCTCGGCCGCAAAAGCGCAGTGGATAAGAGAGCTGGATATGCAGTCGGCCGGCCAATACGGACATCGATAAACGCGTGCTGCCACCTCCTCGAACTCTCGGGGGGCTTTATTTTAACTCATTTTTGCCGGCCGCGTAAATGCGCTTAAATCGTAAACACCGCTAATACCGGACAGAATTCCAACGGCCGGGCAGAAAATCCGTCCCGCGCTGCAAGCGAATGGAAAAATGCGGGGCTAATTAAACCGATACCGCTGCCGGGCGGCTTTTTTTTTTATTGAAAGGGGGAGAGTGAGATATCGTGCTGATGAATGCAGGAGCTTTGATGGCTGCATCTGAATTCTTTAAAACAATTTTTATATCATGGGATTTTTTACTATTTCGTTTATTTAATTGCAAAAGTAATATTCAATTCGGCTTTGGAATATAATATGAATGTTCGTAGTGTAAAAATTTAAAAAAGTTTTTGTATTATTATTGGTTTTTTTTGTCATTGGATTATTTTAAATTATTGTTTATTCAGTTAAATTTTAAGAACGGTTCAGAATTTTATAAACTTCTATTGAAAGTCTTCGGAATAATAAGAAAATATTATTAATTTTGGGATTACTTTATACATGTTTAAGTACTAAAACTAACTATAAATAAAATTAAAATGTTTTGTTATTTTGTCCTTAAACTATTGATAGGAATCGTATAGCTGCCTCCTATAGAATCAATAAAAATAAACGGAAAAGCTTCTGCGTACAGGCATTGGAATACTAATTAAGCTGATAACATCGCAGAAAGGGTATAAAAAATAAATGAGATTTTCATCTGCAATAAAGGATCGATTCCCCAGAGAATTTTTGAACGTTTGAGTACTATATGAAATCTAATTTCAATCATGGAGAATATTAAGAAAGATAAAATGTAGCAAATATTTATCTTCATTCAAATAATAAATTTTCGCGAACAGATAAATCTTTTATAAATCCAGTCGCAAATATATAGTATGATCGGCTTTCGCTTTAAACCCCATCAGTCAAATTCAATTCAAATAATGTCATCCAGCATTCCGCAAGCAAATCCGTGGACCAGCGCTCCGCTCGAAATTTTTAATTTCAAACAATAAGACTTAATAGGTCAGCTCAATCGAGAAGAATTAGTCGAACAAAGCTAGGAATCCGATGCTAAACGCGGCATTCCCGCGGCATCCACGTCGCTTGTCCATTATACCAAAGCTCTCTTCATCTCCGCTCCTCTCGCGCGCGAATGATAATGAAATTTTGATTCGATTCGTCGCATCAACCGCGTCAAAGAGATAATGTTGCTTTGTCGCTATTTTCTGTCATCCGAGCGCGAACCCGGCAAATGACCTTTGTATATACATTAGCGCATTCTCCCTTGGCGGCACAAAGAGGTTCTGTAAAGCGCCTGGCTTATGCGCTTTCCCCAATATTTGTGAGAATCGATTGCTTTTGAAAGCTGCGGCGTGTTTTACTCGTTCGAATAAATAGGCGGGTGTTTCTGGCTGGCTGTTCGGTTATTGTCAAGTTAGGACGGGAATTTTGTATTATTATTATTAGTAGTATTTGTTATTCAAAATTATAGGGATTAATATGGAATTAAAAATTGTCAATGTAGCTGCCCACCTACCCATAATAAATGATGAAATATTTAGTTAACATATGAGAGATTATATATTTAGTTTTATAAATATATACTCTCTGTATATATTTTAGTTTACTAAATTACTGATTGTGTACTAAGTGTTGTATATAATTTACAAATGGTTAAAAGACAGATTGTAAATAAAACTGGAGTTAAAAAATTATGTTTTTTTTTTGTAATAAAGATCCAAATGTTGATGAATTACGTATGTTAAGCGGTATACGTATAATAGCAACCGAAAAGTACGTTAGCAGGTGGGAAGCTTTTGATCTGTTCATTACCAGAGCTCTCGTCATCTCTCTTCCAAAATTGATAATGAAATATTCATTGAAAACATCGCGCCCGCCGCATCAAAGATATATTATTGCTTTGCTGCTAACATCACCGCAATGTACATGAAAATGTTTTGCAATGTTCAAGCGATAGTATTGAGCAATGCTAGTCGTGAAATTCACTTTAATCATAGACGTTAATCCACCGAATCCTCTCAGAAATTAAAAAGCAAGCTCGAAAAAAGAAAAGCGTAATTGAAAAACGCCTCGTATAAAACAGGACAATGATTAAAACGCGGCTCTCGTTCCGCGGTATTTCAAAGTTAATCGAATTCGAATAATAGCGGAGAGCACTGGGAAGCGATCGCTCCACTAATCGAGCGAATAAAGGCCGGCACTTTACAGGGTACACAGAGAGAGAGAGAGAGAGAAAGGGGCTTATGTGCGTGCACGCATTGCGATGCAGCGACGCAACAACGGCGATCGGTTCATCTCCGAGACAATGGGGATCGAGCGAGTGACGAGGAAACGAGGCTCGACCGAAAGCGCGAGGACAATACTTTCCCCGGCACGCGTGATCGTGCATTGAAATTCGCTGATGATGCTCAGGAGTGCCGTGGCTAATTTATCAGTGGCACACTGACGTACTCCACGAGAGCGAGGCTGCTCTTTGATCCTACTTCCCAGGGTTTTTCGAACCTTCTTGTTTTTTTAAATTCTTTCGCGCTGCCTCATTTTTGATTTTGAAAAATCTGGGTAAGGGAGGAGTTTACTCAGAATGTATTGTTGGAATTTTTTAGTGGGAAATGTGGATCGTGACGAATGAAACAATGTGATTTCGTAAACTTTATTTGAAACTTAAAATTACTTAGAAAAGGGAAACTTCTGACGAAAACAAGTCATAACTACTCCTGCCGCTCCTTGCTGCTGTTATTTATAATTTTACAATAATTTACTAATTCGACGAAAATTTTAAGATTACGAGAACTCCAACTCTAATAAGCAGGAGAAGGGTTGCTGATTCGTTAAAATTTGGCCGCGTAGATCCAAATGAATGCGAGGGCAAAGATTTTATTTTCTACCTCTTGAATATACTCTCTAAAGTAGAATAAGTGAAAATTCAATTATTCGAAGTGTACATGCACTTATTCGCCATGTCAAAAGCCTTCCACGTGTAATAAGTAAATAGTCACTTATTGCATAAGTGAATAATGTTAATCAATACTGAAGCGCTTATTTTTTATTTACAACAAACAAAAGTATTTATCACTACTGATATTGTTTAATGTTAGCTTCAGAAGTGAAGAATCGTCGGAGCGATCTTGAATTCCGATTTCCAGGGCTGTGCTTAAATACATTCAGTAAGCTAGTTTTTCCGCGAGAGTGCTCGATGCGCCGCTGCACCACCTGGCGGCCGCTCACAGAAACACTTTCGATAGATTGCGTGCATCATGTATCAACGATTTCTTTAATAAGTATAAATTCACTTATAACTATTAAAGTGAAAATACGTTAAATTTCACTTATTGTGAAATTATTTTTTTCATTTATGAAATAAGTACATTTTCACTTATTCAGATTTAGAGAGAAGAATACTAAAAGAATACTTTCACTAGCATGACGAACTAAAATCGAACGCATTATGAATATCGGTTACAGAAAGAATTAAAAAGGAGTTGAAAATGAATACTTTTTCTCAAAAATTCTTACAGTATTCTTTTAGTATTCTTAATGTATTCGTAAAGACTTCGTTTCGAAGATTTCGATAGTGAAAAGTATTCTTAATGTATTCGTAAAGACTTCGTTTCATATTTTTGTTGCTGCAGTGTCTCAAACTTGAAAAACATTTTTTAATTCGGAACTCTTTACGAGTTCTTAAACTAGTAATGGAACTCGTAAAGAGTTAAAAATGAATACTAAATGAATACTTATGAGCGGACATAGCTATAAGTTTTTAAAGAATACTAAAAGAATACTTTGGGGAGAAATTCTTCATACTTGGATGAATTCATACGAATACATTCGAGTTCTTTTTGAATTCTTTATGAATTCTCGGTGCTGTCTGGGAATGCCTTTTGATGAATCCAGTTTCATTTTCTTTTACAATGTTTTTACAATAATATATTCAATTTTTGACCAAATAATCCAAGACAGAATGCTTCAAGACTCTTTGATACCAAAATATTCGGATTTAAACATTTTTGTTCTATCATAGCCTGCAGTTTCCAAAAATTGATGGATTTTCATTCAGCGGAGTTTGAAATTTTGGTATTTTATACCATTTTGGTCTGAAGAGTTACACGTATGCAATTTTTTTGATTTAATATTTTTAAGATTCAATTAACTAAAAAAATTCATTAATTAAGCAATTTGTTTCAATTTATTGAATTTTAAAAGTTAGCTTAGTTTTTTTCTGGTTATTTTAAAAAATCACATTTTTCGGTTTAAGATCCGCTTATTACAAACTATTATAATTTATTTTCTTGCATCTTTCCAAATCCATATAAATGTAAACTATAATCAATAGCGCCCAGGCTCATCCCACTTCCCAAGGCTTTCCTCCATCGCACTTACCACAAAATATCTACATAGAAATAAAAATATTAGTTAAATAAATGAACATAATGACTAAAAAAAATGGTTAAAAAAAATTGATTGAAATTAAGTAATTTATGTGTACATTTTTTTACAAATAAAATATTTGATATACCTGTGAATATTTTCCATCAACAATATCTTTTTGTCTATTGAGAAACCAATTAGATATATTATATTGTCTAGGATTGGTCATAATTTATTGTGATAATTTTTTCAACCTGCAAAGATGTATAAAAATTTTAAAAAACAATATAAATAAATTAAAATTAATTTTAGCAAATGTGAGCTTACCTCCTCCTCCGAGTATTCACCTGCACATTAGTCAAGGCGATTATCTACCTTCTTTAAGACAATATTGGGATATTGTCTTTCAATACCCTTGATGTCAGTCATGGGCAAACGCGACTTTTCTATTACGATGTTCGTACCCACAACGCAAAGAGTGTGCTGCAGCTCATATTAATGTAAAATATAAGCATTTGAAAAAATCACTAAGTTAAAGATTCAGTGTTTATAAGTTAAATGTTTTACTATTAAGTTTACTATTAAGTTGATCAAAATTAAGATATAAGATTTGAATAAAATGTTAATATACATTATTTTATTTTTTGGTAATAAAATTCTGCATTTAAATATTAATCGTTTTTATTTTCTTAAAAATTCGTTTAAAACAAACAAATAAGAAAAAGATACCGTGCGCAACGCGCGCGCAGTGTATTGCTAGTCTGAGACAAAACAGTCATTTGTAAATTTTCGATGTCGATACCGAAAAATTCGATTATTTGTTGCAAATTCGAAGTGGACATTCGCATATTCGGTACCTCCTCAAAGAAAAAATACGTGTCGATTATTTTTCGATATTCCATTTGACATAGTTAACTGAAATTTGATTTTATTATTTTTTTTTAACACAATTATTATAGGTATTTTTATACTCTTTAAAATGCTTTCTGTCCGATTCAAATATCTCAATTTTATCATTAAAAAAAAGCAAAAATCATTTTTTCGATAATCGAAAATTCACCATAAAACAAAAACGAGCCTGCAAAACAAAAAACGGATCTTTGATCTGCCATCACAAAAAAATGAGCCCTTATCGACGAAAATTCGTTCAGTAAAAGCTGGAGATTCAGGTTTCATTTAAATGTTTTTACAACAACTCCAAAAATTACCATCACAAAGCTTGTTTTAGAAGGAAACAATTTTAATTAAATTTTGAGTAATTTTCAATTGAATTCTTTATAGATAACAAGTAAAATATAATATTTATTCAAAACGTACAAATTTTCAACTATTTTTTTTTAAACAAATTGCATAATTTTCCTTTTCTAACGTTTAAAAAAATGAAAGTGTTTAAGAAATTTTGCTCTCTCCTAGAGGAAGCTTTGGGATAGTAATTTTTGGAGTTGTTCGAAACACCTGTTATAATTGTATTTTAAGGTGGAAAATGTCTGTATGTATGTGTGTCTGTATG
>UCOL01003704.1:0-17687 GCA_900474335.1 Ormyrus nitidulus | reverse complement strand
GCAGCGGTCATCAATCAAGCCCCCCCCCCCCGCGCAAAAATGAACAAGAGCAAAGCGCCCGAGCCGCAAGCTCATCACCGCCGGGTGAAAATCGCGCAACACCTCTGCTCTCTGCCGACGGGCCGAATAAATCATACGAACTTTTTCCAGAAGTCACACTGTAGCAGGTGGCCCCCCCGAAGGCCGCCTCTAATTAAGGCCCCGGCGCTTTCGGTGTCGCGGCGCGGACTCGGCAAGCTCGATCGCCGCGACTTATAAATAAGTTTAATTGTACGGAGAGGAGATCGAGCCGGCCGATAAATCGCCCCTGCCCTCGGAGCGCGATTCCCGATCGCGAATTCTGCGGGCCGAGCTTCGATCCGAGATGTACTTGAGCGATTCTCCGTGAATTTCAAGGGAAGAGGTGAGTGTGCTCTTGGCTCTCTCTCTCTCTCTTTTTCTCTCTCTTCGTGCAGCCACGGAATTTGAACGTTCTGATTCGCGGGGAAGGTTGCAGTATTTTTCTTCGAGCTTGGAATTCATTCGAGTTATTTCTGTCCCCAAAATTTTGAGATAACAATTAAGATTTACAATTCACGCGTTTGCGAAGGAAGTTTGTACCCAGAGAAACTCTTTCCACCGAGGAGCAGCACATCCTCCAAATCTAACAAGAGATCAAATCAAAAGCCAGGCCCAAGCGGCGCACTTGAGTGAAAGCTTGTATACACACACAACGTCTCGCGTTTGATTAGACATCGCGAATTAACGAGATTAGCGATCAGCTGCAGCTTCCATCGGGACAGAAGAAAGGACCCGCAGGAGCGGTTTCTCTTTCCTTCGGATTGTTTTTTTTTTTCTTTTCTTTTTTCTAAGCGCACGCCCCGACCTATACCGACGGACAATAATAGGTGGGGCGAGAGCGGGGATCAGAGTTTCTCTCTCCTCGAATTAACCATTGTCTCTCTCCGAGTCTGATCTGCAGTCGGCTCACATTCACATCCGTCCGCCGTCGGTCTACGTCTAGCGAGCTTCCTCGAAGCGCGACAGCTCAAAGATGAGAGAGCCCAACTCTTTGCTCGACGAAGCTGGAGCTGCTTTTCTGGGGAGGTATAATTGGACGCTTAGGAAAATTAGCGCGACCAACGAAATCTGATCGATAACTCGTACGACCAACCTGTATTTTAAGTAAAACGAATGTATGTGGGTTACATTTAAAAAAGTCGCAGTGCAATCTAGTTAGCAGCGCGCAGCGACGAAGGAGGAGAACCCTTAAAAAAGTCTCTGCATTTCTCCGGCGCCCTTAAGGGTAAAATGGAAATTCCTCTCGCTGACTTATGCGCCGGACATCTCGTTCGGTCGAAAAAGAAAAAAAAGAGAAAGAAGGAGTTTCGCTCGCCGACTTAACCAACGAGGAGGCCCGTATAAATTCCGGCCTTAATCCCCCCCGCTCCTCCCCTTGATATATATTTCCAATTTTCCGCGGCAAAAACAAAGCAATTGCCCCCTCGAGCTGGTATATACGCATAAAAGCCTTGTTAGCGCTCTCTCTCTCTCTCTCTTTCGGCTTTCTCACGGGAAAACAATACAAATAAACGCGCCCAGGACTGGTTATATCGGTTTCGCGGGATCGCGCGGCGGCGGCGGCGGCGCGCGCCGCGGCCTCCACTCTGCTCCTCTTCGATTTCCATGAGGATATATCTCGTTAGGCCGCGGACCCGAGGATAAATGCACCGCGCCGCCGCGCGTGGTAATGTATGTACGCGCGGGGTGCTTACCGAGAAGCCTGCACTTCGAAAACTCGGCCTCGGACTGCAAATTTCCGCTACGGCCAGCCCCGTAGCTTTATCGCGCGGCCGCACCGAGGTGTAAGTGCTGCTAATGGCCGCTTTCCAGGGTGTTATGGCCGATCTTCCAAAATAGAGAAATTCGTTAGATTCTTTCTCCCGGCGTCGTTCCGCTCTACCATTATTTACATCGTAGAAACTAAATTTCCATAAGAATCGAGGCGCTCAGCGCAATCTCGCAACGTAGAATTTTATATTTCGTCGATGCGCATCTAGAAAACGTACCCGTCATTAAATACCCATTGCGAGTCCCGCGCTTATCGGCCATCCATTGATCCCCGCCTGAATCGCGGCTCCGCGCCTCAAAAAGACCGGCTCTTAATTCATCGAAACAAAACCTTATCACACACAGCCCGCTCTCTCGGGAACATCCGGCTGCCCCGCGCGAAAAACTCAGGCCTACTCTTCCCCTGCCCTTCAACTCGGCCTCTCTCCGCTGACGCGGAACTCGCTCGGCAATAATCGATCTCGCCGCGCGATATACATGCAATTGCGGGGCCCCCGCGAGAGCTGAGGCAAATTTATCGGCCCGCCGATAAATAATATAAAAGCCAAGATGCGCCGCCGCCGGGGCTCCAAAGGCTAATTAAGAGGACCGCGCGTCGACTTAATCAATGACCGTGGGATTCATTAGGCGGCTGATAAATATTGACGCGCTCCGATAAGATCTCTCGGGAAAAGCGCGCGCGGGAGGGGGGGGGGGAAGGGAGCGTACTCCGTACCCGAGTGGAACAGATGAGTTATTTCTACGGGGTGGAGAGCGGCTTGCTTAGGCTGATGATGAGTTATTGCCCGCTGCCGCTTCTTCTTTTAAGGAAGGTGTGGGTTTCATTAGTTGGCGATTGAAAGGGCTGAGATCGCCGGTTTTCTTTCTTTTAACGATCCTGGATAGTTTAATAAATGACGCTGGATTTTAGATTTTTTTTTTTTTAATTTCCGTACGAGAAAATGGAGTTCGAATCGGCTCGAGTTCCGAGCTCGTTAAGAAAGAAAAAAGTTCATTTTGTGAATTGTTTTCATATCTTGCCTCTTGTCAACTCGAGCTATTTTTCCTGTTTCGTAACCAAAGCAAATTAAAAGAATATCATTGTTTAGCCTTGCGCACATTCCGCCACGCAGACGTAAATAAAATTCACACCTACTTTTCAACGCCCGTTCCCGCTTATTTCGCAGCCCGACAAATTTGCAAAACTCATCGGCGTTACCCCGCTTAAAAATAGCAAGCAAACAAAGTTTCCCTTACCTCCCCCCCCCCCCCCCGTGCAGAGAAACAAACTCATCTCGACATGTAAAGCGGCGCGTACTCTTGAGAAAAATAAAAAAAAATGGCACGCACGTTCGTTAAAACGGCTCGCGCTCGGCGTAATGGAAAACGAGCGAACGGTACGCACAAAGCAGCCGGGCTTGTTTTCCAAGCCGCGGAGACGAGAAAACGACCTTCCCGCGACACCTCGTCCTCGGCTTGTCGCTGTGGTCGTCTCGTTACGGCGACGTCTCCCGCGGGGACGTTCCGCGCGCGCCTTTTTTCATTCGCCGCTTAACTTACTTACTTCGACTAAGTCTCTCTCTCTCTCTCTCTCTCCCCCTCTTTGCCGAGGACGGCTTTTGCTAGGCAAATACGAGACGCGAAATTTTCCAGCCTGCGCCGCCGCCGCCGCCGCGGGCTGATTGCACTTGTCGCGCGCCTGTGAATTATCTCTTTAGTTTGCGAAAAGTACGCGAGAGCCGGACGGAATATAAATGACGGCTAGTCGGCAGGGAACAATATTCGACGAGTGGAATTGGAGAATGGTTCGGGAAAAAAAAAAGAAAAACTGGTCGCAAGACCGTTCCGACGAAACACAGTTGCGATTTAAAAAGTAAAGTACAGCCAGCAGAAAATTTTTTCAACCCGGACTGCTAAAAAATTCCAAAGCCATCCTCGAAACATCAATTTTTTACAGTTGCGGAATCCATTCCTCGAAAATATTCCCCCGTCTCCGCGGAGCATCGCTTATACATTCAAGCCGCGCGAAAGAAGAGCTGCCCGGTAAGAAAGGAAAAAGCGCGCATAATCGAACAATACCGCTGGAGCATATCGACGGCCTATCGGAAAAGCTCTCTCTCTCTCTCTCTCGGGGCTCGCCTCTCCTAACGGACTCGTTAGCATGCAAATTGAAGCGCGGCGCTTCGGCCGCGATTCTCTCACAATTTTCATCCTCCCGGCCTCGGCTCTCATGCTATACAGTTACACGTTAGGCGCGAGCGCGAAAAGGGCTATTCTTCGCTCGTCTTATTTTTTTCTTCTCTCCTTCCCGCGAGTTTACGTCGGCGACGGCGTATTACACCGGTATTTCGCTCTCCGCGCGGAGCTTCGATTATTAGGTAAAAACGGCCGGTAATGACGGCGGACTTTGGAAAAGCGTGCCGGCGATTATCGGCGAGGGGAAACTGTTGTTCGCGATAATCAGCGGGGAGCTACAGCGGGGATTAAGAAGTAATTGGGAGGTGGCTTTTTGGTTGAGTTATGCTTGCGGGCCGATTTGTACGAGTATTAGTATTGCTATGGAAACGCTGTAAAGTGAGAATTCAATTAAAAAATCTTGGGAGATGGATGACTTTGCGTTAATCTAACGATCAATATTTTCAGTTTACTAGACGTTCAAAGTTGGCCGTAAATTCAGTGTTATCGCGTTTCACCTTGAATTTATAGTTGAATGACAATTGAACGACGGCAGTCGCACAATTATATACTTACAGCGATACTAAAATAAATTTTCATCGGAAAAAAAATGAAAGAGCACTTATTTACATTTCATTATTGAGATAAATAGCAAAAATATTTTAATACACAAAAAGCATTACCTTCTTAACGAGCGATCGGAAAAATTTTAGCCTCAAAACGCTTAATCACACACGGCGCACTTTATCAACGCAAATGAATCACCGGCGCGTTCAACGAGCAAAGCTCGACATTTCAAAAAGCAGCATAATAACAAACCCCACGCGTCCCATCCTTCATCCTCTCATCTCCGGCGCATCCCACAGCCTGCGCGAAAAATCCTCTCTCTCTCCCCCCCGGTATATATATATATCTCGATCCATCGCGGCGCTCGAAAACTACCGGCTCTCGTCGGCTGAAAAAAATCAGCAAAGTGCCGCTGTTCTCGGGAATCTCGCGCGGCCGGGCACATAAATCGGCTCTCTCTCTCTCTCTCTCTCTCTCTCTCTGTTCGCCGAAGAGATCGATAATCCGCGATTCCCATGGAGCTGAATCAACGAGGCGTCGCTTAAGGAAGCCGCTCGAGCGAGAAATAACGCGTGCCGACGAGCCAACGTCCTCCTCTCGGCGCTGCGGAGAGTCTCTCTGCGCCTGCCTGGGTAAAACGGCCGATCTTGCTTTACTTAAGGGACGAGAGAGAGAGCGAGGATGCTTTTATTGCCGCGCGGCGCGGCGGCGAGCTTAACGACGTGACGAGGCGGCCGAGGTGGACAGAAGTTTGTTTTCCGAGGAACTGGCTGAGGACATTTTTCCGGCGCGCTTGATTTATGTTGTTTTTGAAGAGAGAACCGGGGGGATTTTTATTTTGGCGGGGGAATTTAGAGATTGATGGTCGCGATGCCTTGCCGATGGTATTTCGTGTATATGAATTGGAGTGCGAAGTGCCGAGTAAACAAGTTTTCAAGCGTCCACCGACGGCTTGTGTTAAAACTTGTTTTAAAAACGTTCAAATATTTTATAACGAAGAGGAGCAGAAACGAGCCCCTCTAATTACCCTTTATTGCTCAAGTTTTCCGTGGAAACAATGAGAGAAAAATTTTAATCCAAAAATTAACGCAATTACTCCGTTTACCAGGGACAAAAATCGACAAACTTTCCGGCATTCCCTCTCACTCGACTCCTCTCTTTGCATCATTCTCATTTCCCAAATACTTCAATTAAAAACATTTCCGAGAAAGAGCTTTTTCCCATTCGCCTCTCCAGGCGCACGAAACTCGAGTGCACTCCAGAGTGTATACCCTCGAACAAAATAAGAGACCCTTCAAGGAAAGTTTGCGCGCGCACTCGAGTGGACGGAAGTGGATCGCGATGTTCACGCTCGTTAACGCCGGTAACCGGCAAAAAAGGCGTCAATGACTAAGAGAAGCGCTAATGATTTTAAATGGAGTCGCAGCGGGTGAAAATGCTCGCCGTTCCGACCGTTTGACTGATGGCGATTCCGTCGGCAATTTTCTCCTCGGAGCGCCGGTTCTAAATTAGCTTCCGTCGAAAACTATCTTTTAGTTTGTAAAAGAGAGAAGGCTTTATCTAATTCATTGACTTTGTGGCGGACGGTTAAAATTGCTAAACATTTTTTATCGGAAAATACTTGAAAGAAAAAGAGCATTGATTAGTTAGATGCGGTGTTTAAAAATTTATGTGACAGAGCTGAATCTAACGAATCTAATTACAAACTAATAACTTTATCTAATATGATACAGAACTAATTGACGCTCAAAATTTATTCCCGACATAATTATTTTAGATCTTAACTAAGCAGCGGCTTGCGCAACGTCCTTTCTTCTGTTAAATTAGCTCCGACCATTTTCCCGCTAAATCGCTCGACAAACTATCCCTTACCACAATTAAACCCTGAATTATCACAACGACATTCCCCGGCGGCTTTTTCACCGAAGTACAAAACAGTCGACCGGACGTCAACCGGGCTCGAATCAGTTACAGAAACTTTTCGATATCTTATTAAATATCTCGCTCCGAGCCACCACCTTTCACTTTCCCCGCGTTATTTTCTATATAATAATACAATATTTATAAATTTCTTCCGTCGAACGTTACGCGCGCCGGCAGTTTTTTTTCTAACGAAGCTTCGAGCGGTGGCTATGGATGGAGAGGAGAAATAGCGCTCTCCTACAGGACGAGAGCACACTTCCTCGCGCGGTCTAATTAAGCTTGATAATTGCGCGATAAGTGCTGATATATATAATGAATGAAAATTTCATTTGCACAAAATCGTCTAACTGGATAGGACATTACGGCGGCGGTAATTGATAAGGCTCCATCGTCCCGTCCGAGAGAGTTTGTATCAATTATCCGAGCGAGCGCCGCGACCTTGGAGTGAAACGGCGAGGTGAAATTTTTCCGAGGTACGTGGACAAATAATATGCCTCCATTGCTTTTTAATGATACGCGTGTGTAAGCACACTTGGAGATTGTCCTCGCATGAATCTTTCATGAGGAAATAACATAATATAAATGTCTATTAATTATTCTTTCGGGGAATCGTTATATTGTAATTTGAGATACATTTAAATGCATTTATCCCCGCTTATCTGTTGCAGTACTTGTACGTACGAGTGTACGCATTTTACAGAGATAACACCTTGAATTTGAGGTGAGAGCTTGACTTTTTCACCCTAATCGGGTAGCGTCCATTTATTATTTTTCAAGGAACTAGAATTCAGAGAGCTTTTGAGATCAAACTAAATATTTCTCCTTTCCAATCATTTATTCCTTTCATCGTACTATCATCGGCATAAATTAAAATTTTAACAGTGCTACTATCATTAACGCATCTCGCATAGTAAGGCGCTAAAAAAAATCTGGCCAATTAACAAGAGTAAGATTGAAGGAAGCACTCACGTGATCTTTCTGGGCAGGGTGGCGAGGGTCTCGCTGTAGCTCTGCTGCTGCTTGGCGTCCCCCTTGGCGGAGGCGGATCTCTTGCGGCTTCGGCGGGGCGCCTCGTTCCTGGCGCCCTGCGTGAAGCTGTAGGTCCTGCGCTTCTTCAGGCACAGCATTTTTCCGGCTTTCCGGAGAGGCTCTCTCTCTCTCCTCCCTCTCACTTGCTGCCGCTGCTGCCTACGGCCCTCCCCGCGCTCGGCGCGCATGCGCGCGCACGGCCACTATCATGAATCACTCGCCGCGACCGGCCCCTCGACATTCTCATTTCGATATCCTCTCCCGTTTCCCTTTCGTTCCTTCGCTCGTAAGGACGGACGGCTTTTCTTGGGCAGGTTTTTCCGATGCCGCCGCCGCCGCCGCCGTTGCTGCTGCTGCTGTCTAAGCTGCCCGATGATGCGAGAGCTCCGGGATTACCTGCGGACGGATGTTGGGCTTGGTTATAGATTGTGTCACGAGTTTTCTTTGGGAATATATTTGATTTGGGGAGATAATCGGATACTTTTTACGGAAAGTTTTCGGGTTAAATGGCGTTGTGCTTCTTTTTTTTTTAGTTTAATTTATGAACTTTGTAAAGACGAGTGGGAAACAAACAAGTTGAATAAATATTTGATTAGTTGTGAAAATGAGACTTTTTAAGAAATGCAAGCTGAATATATTGTTAATGAAAAAATTATTTAATGCGGGATTTAGAAAGAATTACAAAATTGAGACACGGGATAATAATTTTTTAATATCGAATTGCACCCAATGACTTTATTAATATTTTTTTACGATCCTTACAACATTAATTGATTAGCTAACCGTTATTAATATCGAATTACCGCAACAGATATTTTAGTACTTCTTAATCTAAATATAGCACGATGAGATTCATATAATAAAACTCCACCGTGAATTTCCGCATTGCACTACTTCAAGATACTCATCCTTAAAAATGAATACAAACAGCATAAAATTTACGCGTACAGTAATGCCTCACGCAAGAAAAATAGGTTTCGAAGGCAGACATCGAGAGGCACGAGACCTGCGTACATCATAATTCGGTTACGCTAATAATGCAAGATAAAAATGTAATGCCGTATATCCCCATGTAACCCGGGAACAGTGTTTTACGACTGAAAAATGCGGCTAGAGGCTTCGGGCTCGTAAAATGAGCATATAAACGGTGAACATCGACTCCGAAGCACTATAAAGTGACATAACATTCTGTGAAGCACATTCTTGTAAACTTTACATTCCGTTATTAGCGCGCCGTAACAATTCAGGCGGGACCTTACCTATACAATTGTTCTTATCGGGGCGAAATTAACGTTCTACTTTGCTGTGTTATGCGCACTGCTTCATTTAGTTTGGTTTGGTGAAATTTAAAAGTTGCAACATTTTAATTTTATAAAAAAATAAATTATAGCCGAATAGAAAATATTTATGCGGTAACTCATCATAAAATGCATCATGATAAAAGTAACAAGTGCAATAAATATAAAACTGTGCACTCAGTTGAAAAAATTACACGTTATTATAAAGTAAATATTCTCAATTAATGCAGTGGATTCATGTTATTTTCAATGTGCATCGAATGTGAAAGTAGGTTTTAACTAAATTCAGTTAAAGAAAATTTTATAAAATTTAAGATTAGAAGAAAAAAAAAATACACCTGTTATTTCGATAATATGTACTTATTCAAGCCGGACTACAATGAAATTGATGTAACCTAAACTAGAAAATCAAACAAGTAACCCCCCAACAACCACAACTAAAAAAAAAAAAAAAAAAAAAATGAAAAGCCTCCAAACTAAACCCACGAAATACCTGTGAAACCTGCCTCGAACCGGTGCTCCCAACACTGTCCGTCAGTTCCCCACAGAAAATCCAAGCACCTCACTCCCAAACGCCGCGATCCGTCAGTCCTTCAATATACAAATATGACACACGAGAGCGGGCCCGCGGGGCACTTCGCCGGCGAATCGAAAAAAGGAGGCAGCCTCTCGGCGGCGGCGTCAGTCCCGCGCCGAGGCCCTAACTGTACTGAGGCGGCCGCGCTTGCCGCGATCTCTCATTGTGCCGCCGCCGCCGCCGCCGCCGCCGCCGCGCGCTCAGAGCTCTCGGCTCTCCGGTGCACCTGCGTGCGACGCGATACGCGGAGAGGAGGAGGCCGCCGAGCTCGCGAGAGATAAGCGCCCGATCTCCTCGCTTTACCGTTTCGCGGCTCCGTGGCGCGGTTGGGCGAAACCACCGGCGAGGAGAGCCTGATCGCGCGCATGCGGGTGGCATCTGATAAGGCCCCACCGAGGAAGGCTTCATTAGCGGGCCACGAATTTTTTAGGAGGGCTAGAAGTGGATAGGAGCTGTGCCGCAGGCTGCGGGAGGTTTTGTTGTTTTTCGTTTATGTACGAGGAGTTTGGGTTTCGCACTTGGGAAAGATGAGTGGTGTTTGAGTAACTGGGAAATGTGGCTTTAAATGCAAAGAGGTTTCGAGGGGATCGGTCGAAACGGCTTTTACTGTTAGAAAAATTCGTGGAAACGTTTTCGTAAAAATATTAATTTACAAAGTGATTGATTCCTGCGAGTACCGTTTTAGAGCGCTCCGTTATGTAGTTTTTGAAACACTGCCAATAGTATTAGATCAATCGTTGCTGCGAATTTTGCGTTGCGATTTTTTTCTTGCGCGCGAGACATTTGTTACAGCCTCGATACGGCTCGTTTTTGACGTTGCCTAAAAAATCGCTAAATCGATATTTGATGTAAGCATTTTTCACACTAAGCCCATATCGAGCGGCAGAAATCATTTTTCAAATGGCAATTTGATGAATGGCAAATTGAATATAGTAGGATTTTTAAAATTAAATTCGCTCTGGCCAATAAATCGATATAATAAATTGAGCATAAATCGGCGCACTCAAAGCGCTTCAATGACGCATTAGAATTCTTTGAAAAAAAGAAACAAGTTTTATTTTCAACCTGCTGCTTACAGTTACATTTTATGAATAATAAAAAGTTCCTCCTTAAAGAAAGAAGCCGCGCTTATTTTGAATTTTAATTTGAAATGCATAAGTTTCTGCAGCGACGCGCGAGAGAGGGGCAGAGCAATAATCCCGAAAAGAGATTAACCAAAATCGTTGTAAATTAAAACGGGCGGCGCGCGGCGAACAATATTCGCGCGAAACCTCGTAAACCCGCGGGTCAAGATCGCTATCGCGCCTTGGATTCTGCTAATGTTTGCGATGGTATTGAAACATTAATTACGATGAAGATCTCTTTCACGCTAGATTAAGATTTTTTCAGAATAAGCGGTACATCGCCGCGCAATTACCATTATTGTATATAACACGCTAACCGTACTTTTTCTTCTTCATTTTTTTTTCTTTTTTTTTATTTTAATGTCTTAATTCGTAGCCAATTACGTATCGCGAGAATAGAAGCTTCCCGCGTTTAGCGTTTTGTAATACGCGAGGCATATCCAATAATGGCAGCCGAGTTTTATATACTTAATCCTTCGCGATTAAGGATCGACCCGCTTTTCCGCGTGACTTTTTAACTCGATCGTGTTTCCGCAACTTTCATAAAGCGATGCATAATAGGCGCAGATTCAATTTAAGATTTTGCCATTTTTAGCCCGACATTCCGCCCGAAAAAGGCCGCTCTAACGCAGATTTTATCGCCGAGGTTAATTGTATATTTCTTTATCAATTTTGGAGCGCGCGGAATAAACGGAGATCGATCAATCAATCCTCGCGAGTTTAGTTTTAATGCGCCCAAGTTTCGGCGCTACTTTCCGTTCGTAATCGAATTTCTTCCACGTCGATTCATTAGAGGAATTTTATACAAGACGCGGCGTCAATAGTTTTTTTTTTTTAAATCAAAGCGACGTTTCCATTAAAAGGATTTGATTTGAAGGATGATGGGTAGATGGACTTTTTATAACGAGTCGTAAAAGCGGATATATCGTTTATTTCAATTACACGAAAGTACATTTTACGGTAGCCTCAAGATTTATGATGACTCTGCATTGTACGTCAATAAAAAGCTATTTTAGTTGTACTTTGAAGGTTTTCGAAAATTTATTTATTTAAATGCAAATAGCATTTCTGTGCACAAGATACTTTCTATGATTATTATTTTACAATGAAATTATATAGCTTGTTGCCTGACGGAGATCAGCTCTCGGGTAACCTTAGAAGCCCGACATCAGAGTTTGTCGACCCGAAACTAATTAGCGGAACCAAATTTCTCCTAACGTTCGCGAGCAACAATATTGGGAACTTGGAGCAGATTGAGCAGATTTCGTCGATTTCTGTACGCGGAAATCCCCCTTTTGAATATTTTAAGGAAACGGCGACTTGTCGAACATGCGCCTCATTACTCTAATTGTAACTTTTTCCTTAGAAAAATTATTTAGAAATCACAAAGACTGTTTAACACTTGCTTTAAAATCTTTTATTCGAGAGGAGGATGGCGAAAGTGCCTCATTTTCGTCCCCTTTTGAGAAAGTAACTGTATTCTCATTTTTTATATTCCGCTCTTAATTAACGATTTGAAGAATGAATCTCCAACGGGTGTTAGCGAGAAATTTTATTTTCTTCAAAATTATTTAATCAACCACTTTGAAAGCATCAATAAAAATAATATCGCAATCTCAGCCAATCGAGAAACAAAATTCCATTCCGTACAACATTGAAAGGCAACTCTTTATTTACAAAGGCAGCTCGAAACAGCATCTCAATCTGCATCCCGCGAGCAAGAAAAACCCGACTCCCGACTTCCTCTCTTCCCGGCCTCTTATCCGAGCCTCCAACACGAAAATGACATAACCCCCCGAGAAGAAAAAGCAGAAGCTCTCGAGAGGCCTAATCCACCTTCGGCATCTCCCCTCCGTTTTTCCTCTCCTCTCTCTCTCTCTCTCTCTCCTTCCTCGGCGACGGTCCACAGGTAAACCGGAAACGGCCGCGTTCCCGCGAGTTAGCTCCTCCTGCCTCTCTCTCTCTCTCTATCTCTCGACTGCATTCTCGCGTGCTCGCACATTTATTTACGCCCTTCGCTTAATGCGCTCTAAGCGCGCGGCTAAATTACAAGCTGCCGCTTCGGAGCCCCGCGCGCGCTCGCCGCTGTAATTTTCGCTCTCTCTCTCTCTCTCTCGGCCCTTGAGTTTATTTGCCGACGTGCGCGCCGCGGCGTGCGTGCCTGTGTGTTCGCGGCGCGCTCTCGTCCACAGGCGGAGGGTTTTTGCCGGCCGGCCGGCCGGCCCGATGGGAATTAAGTTGGGAGCGAGCCGAGCCGATGTGTCTTGCCCAACGCGAATGATATTGTAATGGGGTTGGCTTTCGTCGCTGATTGCGGGATCGAGGCGGAGAGAGAATGAGCTTTGGAAAAGTTTATGCTGGGATTTAGCAATTATTCCGAGAGTGTTTATTATAAGCGAATGTGGAAAAATTGCTTTTTCATTGAGTTGTCAGGGAGTGCTTTTGAATGTTGATCGATTTTAAGTTTCAATCAAAGCTTTTCGATTAGCAAAACACTGCAGTCAGTATGATTGTTTCGAGATTTTACTTTTAGACTTGATTTTCACGAAATTATAAGTATTTTCTGAAATATCGATCGGGAAGGAAAAATAAATGAAATGCTTTCGTGCTCTGCACTTAACGACTCAAAGACAACATCTATTAAACGGAAGTAAAGAAACAATCTCAAATTTCCGAGAAGCCCAAGATAGAAAGTAGGAGAAGTCGTAGCTTACTGTACTATTTCGACAAACTATGATTAAAAAACAGTAAGCCTATGAATTAAAGGTAAGCTGAACCAGCTTTTATAGAAAGTATTGTATTTTATCTGCCCCTACCATTACAATCAACAAGTTTGATATTGAGAACATGGCAAACGAGGTTGCTGCATATTCATTGAATCATTTCTATTAAAAGCAGAAATCGCCGAGATCTCCTAAAGGGAACAAACCGATTTATTTCGACGTTTTCTTGCAAAATCGTAGAATTCTAATTAAATCAAATAAATTAGGAATTCCTTTGGCTGTACAATTGAAAAAAATACGACTAAACTTTCCGTTTCGCCTCGCGAAGCAAAGCAATGCTCACGAAAAAGCCAACAATTCCCCGTGGAAAATCCTCCTTCCCGCCTCGGGACTCGAGAGTATAAGAAGCACACCTGCAGCTCAGCCAGCTTATGTCCATCCTCTCACATCATCATCACCGTCCTCCCGGCCTCGGCGTCGTATCAGCGCGTCGTAAATCGCCGGCTCTCGGCGGTGTATCGTCGTTCCCTTGTCCGGCGTGCGCGCGCGCGCGGCTAGTCGCGCGCAAGTGCAGAAGCAAGGTGCAGTTATGTTGGACTGACCGCTAGGACACGAAGCGATCGAGCTGCGCGCGCGGCACGGAGACAGAGAGCGAGAGCGCGCGGATCGTGAGTGCATTATCGAGGGGGCTCTCTTCCTGTTGCTAAGCGAGCGCACCGAGCTCTCCTATAAAGGCAGCTCCGATAGCCCAATTGCTGACAGTCGTCCGAGCGAGGACGCTTTGGTTTCCAAGCTACGGGAGAAGCGCGGGGACAGCTTGCGTTGCGGCTCCGGGCGAGAAAAGCAAGAACCAGTGGTTTACAGATATACCGATATTTTATCCAATCAGCAATCTGCGGTTAATAAATTGTACGGAGTTATAGATATGACAGTCTTTACTAGACCGTAAAAGTATACGAGAGTTCTGGAAATGTCATTAATTTATTGAGACTCGATCAAATAAACTAGCAACAAGAGACATACTTTGCATAAACCAAACAATCCCTCCAGAGCCCTAAAAATTCCTATCACACTCCTCCGTCGAAATGCGCCCATCTTGCATACATGAGAATTCGTACCTGAAAATCGGCTCGGCACGACAATGGCACACGGCGCGCGTCCCGTTAGCCCGAGTTTTCGCGGCGCGCGCGACTCCCGCGCGCGAATGCCGACACGCTTCAGCCGAAAGTTTCAGCGTCGCGCGAGCCGCGGCGGCGAAAGGCGGCCGCCGCCGGGATTATGCAACGGAAGTGAACGTTTGTCAAGGGCACACGGAATTTCGCGCGCGCACCGCGGACACCTGAGGTTTTGTTACACCCAGGATTTCGTTTGGTTGTCGATGGAGCGACCTGCACACTTGCTAAAGAGGCTCGAGCTGCGTTTTTTTGCAGGTTGGAGGTGGGGCTGGGTGGCGGACGTGCTTCGTGTAATTCGGAGAGAATCGACGATTGAAATGTGTGTGTGTATTGTAAATAATTGTGAAAAGGCGAGTATTTTAATTACGAGATATGCCGCTGTACTTATTGTATACTTTCCACTAACCTTATTAAACTAATGATATATTAGAAAGATACCCGTAAGAAATGGAGTAAACGCAAATTGGAATGAGGCAAGTGTAGAGTAATAAATAAAATATACTGAAGAAATTCAACTTTCCAATTTAAAATTAACCGCAGGGACATCGTGCTTATTCTTATAGGTAGATAATTATTTTTTGTTATTGCAAGCACGAAAAAGATCATGTGATATGTAAATCTTACAACATTATTTATAATCATTATCTTTTGGTTTATCGGCGAAAAAATCTTTTATCATAACTAGTTTGATAATAATTAGCATTTTGATGAATTTAGTACACAGGCTTTAATCTTTTAATTGAGTCCGTAATAAAATAATTGTAAACCTTCTTTTTCTGTTTCAAGAATTTACAAATTTGTGTATTTTTTTTTTTTTTTTTTATAAAAGTGAAAGAAAAATGTAGCTAAAAGCACAGTTTTTTATTAAAAGCACAGTGGCATTATTAACATTTTTATATTTTAATACTTAAAACCAGACAGTTTTAAAAATGAAAAAAACTATAATATGCAATTATTACTCCGTTAATAAGTCGAATGGTATTTAGGACTTCATTCGCCTAGTTGATTTTTAGGTCTATTACACAGTGACAATTTTTGATTACAACAATCAAGCACAACTATTAACTCTAAAAACTAGTTATCAAATGCCATTTAAATTTTTTGAATTTGAAATTTTAAGTACTACTTTCAAATAATTGAATAATAACACAGTAAATTTTTATAAAAGTTTTATTGAAATACGCGTCCTTAAAAAAAATAAATAAAACACAAAGCAATTCCATTCGAAGGTATCACACATCGAATTTCAGTAAAAGTCCGGCCAACTGGCAAAGCGAGGCCATTTTTGCAAAGAGCACTTAATTAATCAGAGGTCACGCCTCGATTGCAAAAGCCAACCGGGGCGGATAATCAGCTTCCTTTTTCTCTCCTCGCCGAGCGAGACTTTCTTCCACGGCCGGCGTCAAAAGTGCGCCCGCAAAAGTGGAATGAAATAATTTCGAATCCGCTCTCGGCTGGAAGGGAATTTTAATGCGGGAGATTAAGAAGCGGATTGACGCGAGTTTCGGACAATCCGCGCTCGAACTTTACGACGCGCCAGAGAACGAGCCGAGGAATAAAGAGCCACAAGGGGGTTACGGTACTTCGCGCTCGGCTGCGGTATTTTACGCGAGGACTTTGTGCATTATCGAGCCGGAGTCGAGTGCGGTATGGAACATACGCGGCGCGAGTGAAAACTGCGGGCTCAACGGCTGCTTCGAAAACTTAATGGTGTGTGGGGAAGTGAGCGAGCCGAGAGGTCGAAAAATCGAGTGATTTATTCCGAGCGGAAGTCTTCGGCTTTACATGCAGTTTTCGATGTAGATTTTGAAAAATAAATATCTCGGATGTAAAACGCGTGAATAAGAAAATTAGTTTATCTGGTGCTCGAGTTCCATTAATTCTCAGTTTTTGTATTCTATCCACGAGTTCTAATCTTTTTGGGGCACCTTCTTTTACGCAGAATATAAAATCGATAATTTACGTTCACCGAAAAATTTTTTAAAATTACGCAAAAACGTAGTGACGAGCGGTTTTAAGAATATATCCTCTCTTAAGGTAGCTCTGTAGGTACTCTCTAGTCAGTTGAGATATTAAAAAAAATTTCTTTTCAAACACTTTATTGTCGCATGAAAAGTATTTAAAAAATATTTTCCAAATTTTTAGTATGTTTTGATGTATTTTATTTTATTTAATACATCAAAACAATTTTGTTCAAATTTGTCCAAATAAAGCATCATTAACAATAAATTTTGATAGTACATATGACTTCGGTTATTAGGTTAACAATTATGACGTATCTAGTACCGACGCATTGGCAGGGTGGCGGGAGGTCGCCTAGGTCGATCGTCAAAGTTTAGCAGCGCTGGGCATAGCCGTTACTTGGATGGGTGACCGCTGCCTATGAAACTTTGGATGATCGGTTAGGCGTGTTTTCACATCCTACAATGTGAGCGAGAGGTGTTCTTATGTACGATTTCGGTGCCTAAGCCTACGCAATGTAACGTAGACACCGAAATTGAATATGTCAATACACCGGCCATCTCCGGAGATGGTCTTCCTAATCTGGATTTATCTCAGTGGGTTTGCCTACAGGTCCTCCCCCCCCCTCAGATATAACCCTGGGCAAATGCGGAGATGGAGGGGTCGGGGAGGGATAGAATGAAGGTTAGGAAATAGAAAAAAAAGGAAAATAAGATACAGAAAAATAGGAGAAGTATGAAGGGTCCTCACAGAAGAGGACCACGAAAAAGGCTGCCGGAGCGGATGCAGAGATGACCCAATTATGACGTATCTTCCAATATTTTCAAACTGTATGATCTACCTTGCGATGTTCTATTGTTTCCGCAACTAAAACTATAAAAGCAAGATTTTACTTCTTTCAATAACTAATTATCTTTTTATTTTACACACTAACGTATAATAACTTTATATATTTTTGGAAAGTTAGAACATAAATTTATTAGAAACTAGTCTTTTAATTATGATAAGTGCACCAAATGAAAAAAAATATCAGCAGTCATCAGAAACTTCATTAAAAAAGCAGGAAGAAGTGTTGTATGGTGCTGGGAAATTTTGAACCGCTAAAGTAAGAAAATCTTCAAAGTGCTTATGAGTGAATCTTTAATCTTGTTTTTCTCAAAATCCACTTTTTCTATCTTCCAAATGTTCCTTACGGGGCAAGTTTCTTTGAATCCAGCTGGAAATATTGCACGAAGGTTGGTTCCTATGTTTATAAAAAAGTTGTACAGGCTTTTGTTCTTCAAATAATTCTTCAGTTTTTTATTGAAAATTATATTGTTAAAAAT
>UCOL01003703.1:0-17678 GCA_900474335.1 Ormyrus nitidulus | reverse complement strand
TTTTGCTGATTACGAATGCGTGTACATGTTTTTAAAGGCTACTTTTACGTATCGTTATGCTAATTAAATATGCGTATTTTAATAAAAAAAAACTGAACGATTTACGTAACAAATTTACAAAAATTACAGTTAAATTTATCAACTACATTCTTAGCAAAAGACTTAATTGCCCGAATTAATTCTTTGGAAGAGGAAACGTGTTCCATTGTGAAATTTAGGTCACAAATCATTCCCAAACTTCGAACTAAGTTGGCAATTTTTATTCCTACACGGAGCGCTACATTATCAAACGGCGAGTTAATGTTCGTCCGACGGAGGCCGGATATTACTCATAACCCAAATAAAATCAAGCGCCGAATTCCTTCCTCTCCCGTTCTTAGCGCAGTCAGCTGGTGCGCCAATCAATCCACCTCTCTGTTCCTTCCCAGCTTCAACGCTGCCCGGTTATATTTATTCGCGCTTATCAAAAACGTGTGCCTGGGCTTTTTCTCTCCCCGCGCTTTCGGCCATTACCGCGAACTCAATTGGCGGTTGGAGTGTTCGGGCGTTAAAAAAAGCAGAGTCCGAGGGGAGATAAGCGCAAGACTTGGAATTGAGGGTGCAATTATAGCTTGGGTTCCGATTGCGAAATGAAATACGGAGCGCTACTTCGGTTTCTAATTGCTCATTTGAATAGTTCATTAAAAATTTAACCTAAAAAAAGAGTCTCGATTGCTTCGGACGTCATGGTTGCAAAAACTACTCCGATCTCATTTGCATACAATGTTTCTTTCGGCCAATAAGCCTCTCGCAATCGATAAACTAGAGGTGGGTATTTTTATAATATAATTGGCCTGGAACTTTAATAAATCTTACAAAACTCAGGCTCGTTCCATCTTATCTCGCGACACAACCGGCTAGAATGGATTTATCTTGTTCAAGAAATTGAACCCGGGCATTCGCTTCTATTCGCGAATTATATAAGAAAGAGAGAAGGCTCGCATGTCGCGTATCTGCGGCATATCTATACGCTGTAAATATTAATCAAACCTCGTGCCGGTGTGTTAAAGAATATATATACACAACTGCCTCCCTTAATCCCGTTTTTTTCCTTCCGCAGCTTATTGTAAGACTAAATTCAACGTGTGCCGGTGTGTGTATGTTGGCTTTGATAAATGTTCCAAGTTGGCGAAATAAAAAAAAAATTGGCGCGCGCTCCAGCCGGTCGTGTGGGTTCGGGCCTGCTTCTTTTCTCTGCTAATGATTCCCACTTACATTTTAATTAAGCCGCCCGTGAGCATTTTGTAATTCAATTTCGAGCATTCCGTAATCGGACTCGGAAATTTATTAGCTTTTTCTCCCTCCGGCTAATACAGTTTTATTCGAGCTTGATGTATGTATGCTGGGGGACAAAAAACTCGAATACATTATTTTCATTTGGTATATTAACGTGCGATTACATGCGATTATAACGGTATGCGTTCTGTAAATGTTCAAAAAATGTTGTTTAATAATATAGATAGCATAATATATAACATGATACTTTACCTTCGAAAATAAATAGCATATACATATAAATAGCGAGCCCATTTATAAGCAATAAAATAAAATGTTTCTTCTAAAGGATTAAGGTTGGCGTACCAGTGTAACCTCAAAAAACCGCAATATTGACATTTCTACGGGGCAAAAAGTAAATGAACAGAATGTCAACAATTTCATTCGTTTTATACATCTATTGTTATCACATTTTTTCGTCGCATTGTGTTGCAGGGATAAAAAAAGGAATAAGAAGATTCTAGACTGAATCGTCGCTGCTTTTCGCGCGGTCATTCGATCATCGCCGCGAACAATGAATCGGCCGGAACGAGCGTCGGTAATCGATCAAACACACCTTTTGACGTGTCGACGAACTTTTACGAATTACAATGAAGAAGCGTCAGTTATGTAGCTCGCCATTTGCGAGCAAAGCTAAATAGAGTTAACCTATTAATAGATGCAAACGTTGGCTAGCCTGTTAAAGGGAGAAATTTTAGCCTTTGCTATTTAAGGATTCATGGCGCAGATGGTGCATGGTACATAGAGAATGTGAATATATTAATACATTGATTGAAAATGAATACGTAACCTGCAAAAGATTGCTTGCGGCTAAGATAACCTATTTGAAAGGAAACAGTGCATTATTTACACTGATACATGATTTTAGTGCATAAAAAGTAGATTCTGTACGCACGCAAACATGATCATTTAGTGTCATCGCGTCGGCCAACTTTAGTGGCAGGTATAGGTAAATAGATATTTGCAGTATTATTTTTGTATGTACTTTAGATATGAGGATGATAAGCTACCAAAGACTAAGCTCAGGTTTCTGTGCGTGAAAAGTTTCTTTAGTACGCACATTACCCCTCAGTAATGTAATAAATCAGTGATTACAGGATGATTCGCTCAATATTACAAGCGCCGAGAACGGTTCGCGTCCCGATCATTCTTCGACCGATCGTAAAAATGAACATTATCACTTGCGTCATCGCACGCTGCGAAAGCTTTTTCTCCGGACGTTCAACCGTCCCCGGCATGTACAATCGAATCAATTTGTCGATCTTCACTTCCGCTTGCCTTTTTCCTCCTGCCCTAACATGAGATATCTGACGTTGACAATGACAGTGAGAGAATGATTCAAGGTGAAGGGAGAGATAGACTTTGCCTCCAACACAGTATCATACATTTTTCGGAGGAAGTCTTTTCTCGCGAACATAGTTTTGCAATCGTGCCTTCGCACGCTCGGTGATGGATGATTGTATGGGGATGATGATGATGATGATGACGATGATGAAGATTGACGAGGGCAAAGGCGTTCATGCGTTTCGGCGGAGTGAATAATACTGGGACCCATCCATTAAAAAAGTCACAAGACTCGTATTAGGAGATTTTTAGTTTCAGGTATTGCGGCTGCGACAAATTACTCGTAAACTCGCAGCCGCGTCGCTTTACTTCAGTAATCCCAGAGATTCAGAGGTGGTGGAAAGTTCATTATTTCATGCTTTGTTAAGCTCTGGAGAATCTTTGCCTTTATTCTTCAGTCAGTGACAAACGCAGAAAGAAATGTGGGAACTATACAGCAAGATGTGCATGAAAAGTTAAAGGCAGCGGTGAGTGAATCGATTGGTTTATTATACATTACGCAGATTGGAACCTCGTGGACGGATGAGGTGAATATTAATTTCTGATAAAAGCTCCTTTGTGGCTGCGACGATTAATCATCCTCAGCCAAAAGTTTTAAGGGATGATCAATCGGTAGCTCGAGTTCATCCACGAGCCTCCAGCAAAAGTAAGCGTGCAAAGTGAATTGAAATTTCATTACTGACCTTAGAAAGTTTCTCGCCTTCGTGGTGCGGCAATAGGGTCCTGAGCGACTGGAAGCCGGCGTTGATACTCTGCATGCGTCTGCGCTCATTGCTGTTGGCGATTTCTCGCCGCATTCGCTTCTCCTGCTCCATGTGGCTGCGCGAGGTTGCGCGGCTGCTGGAGGTGTTACCGTTTAGGCTAACGTTTTGCCCGGCCTGAGAGGACGAGCGACTGCTCTTGTGCTGTCGGCCCGACGGCGACGACGTTGTCGAGGACGAGTGCAGACTTGACGCTACCGTAGCCGGAGGCTTGGTAAGCTCCGGCTCCTCGATGTACTCGCCGATTGGCAGTCCCGTGCAATCGTCAACTGTTTCTCCACTGCTAGAACATAGCCGAGCAAAGTGATTAGTTATAATGTCTTGCATTAGTCTTATCGATTTCATATTTAGAAATGTTGCTATTTATAAATCGTGACATCGTTCATATGTTTTGTTTATTATAGCAATATGGGCATAAAATAAATTGTTGGTTTGGATACGAGTAATTATTATACGATTTGGAAATTTATAGCTTTGCAAAATATGCAACGCTAAAGCTAACATAATTTCTCGAATTTAGATAAGTAACGTTTGATAAACATACACGCATAATTCGGGCATAATCAGCCATTTATGTGAAAATGAATTTATGGAAAAACAAAAGCAACGGCAGCCGTCGAATTTATTATGCGGCTTACGTATGCGTGCTCTTTAATTCGCCATCAATCAGGAGCGGCCGTTAAAACATCAAATGACTATTATCCGTAAAGCATAGGCAAACAGCATTATAACCTCAAGGCTCGGGGGCCTCGGCGCACGCAACATCACGCAAAGCGCCCGAGACGAGCAATAAATTTAACGCGGCGAGCATATTTCGAAGCAATTTCCCGCTCGGCCAATAAAGGCCAATTTTTCGGACGCAACTGTAGAGCGCGCGGAGCACAAAGCGCGATTGCTATCGCGAAAATTAATCGCCCCCCGCACAATTTCCCCTGCCTGTCGTTTTGTATTTACCTCCCGCCCCCCCTTTCTCGCGACCGCTGGCTTCTTTTTCATTTTGTCGCTGTAGATCAAAGGCAGGCCTCGCAATCAAAGACGACAAAGCAAAACAGATGCCTCGACAAGCGGAGGAGGTTTACACCCTCCCATCAAGGAAAGCGTCCCACGACAATTCGTCCTCGTCCCTTACTTTAGCGCCGCCGCCGTCGCCGCTGCTTTCTTTTTCCTCCTCCGTCTCCTTGTTCAGTCTGCGGAACCTCCGCTTGCCGATGCCTTCGCTCGCGATTCTCCGCGCGCGCGCTTATTTGATTTATGGACTGATATACACAGCGAATGAGAAAAAAGGACGGAGACGACGACGAGGTTGCAGCGGGTGCTTTTAAGGAAATTGAAAGCGAACGAAAAATGTAACGCCATGGCTGATAGTTGAAAGGCCCAAGCACAACCGGCCGGGAATCTTTCGCTATTCCTACCATTTTCATGCCGATAATTATTTTTAGCTTCCCCGAGTTTGTCAAGAAAATGAAGAAGGATACGTCTCATCATACTTTTATTAATCTTTTTACAGCTATTGTGCAGCGCAAGTCGATAAATTTCAACAGCTTTGTTTAAATTAGGCTCTGTTCACTTAGTCGCAAATCAAAGAGTAAATAAATAGAGTTATAAAATCATGTGCAACTTTTCCACTTTCTCCATCAGTTACTCATTCCAGGCTTCGCGCGTCAAGTCAAGACTTAATTCATTCATCTTACTGACAACCATCCGTTAATGCGTCACTTCGGTGAAATTGATTCATGGTTTTCAGTTCTCTGACCCGCGGTTATTATAAAATATTACCAACCCCTCCGCTCTCCTCATTAAGCTCGTCAGCCTATTAATCGGGCGAAACTATAAAGACTAAACTGATCGCTTCCAGTCACGATGGAGAAAAAAAATATCCCGGCTTTTCAGGAGAAAATGAAATCTATCCGTCGCGAAAGATGGCGTGTCGCGTCGCGTCTGTTTCTCGATCGGGGATTGATTACCGCGTTACGTTCAATTACGTGCACAAATCACAGGCTGCTCGTGTAGGCAGGTTTGACGCCTGTGGCTTGTATGTGAACGTGTGCGTCTAGAGGGCTGCGCTTACTCGAAAGCTACATTGATACTAAACAAGTAGTTCTCCATGTCGCTGGGGATACTTATTATATTTATGCTTGTTTAGTAATACAATGAAGAGAGACCCACAGATTTTGAATACAACCAATTGCATATTTAGAAATTATTGGCTTTTTGGAATTACGGATTTACAGTAATTTTTTTTATTAAATTAGCGCACGTACAGTTTATGTAGCTAACTAATTTTTAAGTAAAGTTATTGTATCGTAGAATAAAGAATTTTTTGCAAAAAAGGTGTGCTTTTTCATCCTTTGGAATTCTCGTTCGTTTTTGCTGCTTCGGTAATAAACCGACGAATGAAATGAAGAGAAAGTATATACAACAGGCAAATAGAGAACGGTCGGGGGAAAACATAAATGAGAGGGTAAAAGACAAGAAAAAAGAATGCGGATTAAAACGCTTAGAACAGGCCGTGCTCGAATAATTTGTTTTTGTGGTGGAATCCATTATAATTCAGAAGATACGCTCACTGGCGGAAATGAAAAAGATTTTATAAAAATAAGCAAGGAATCGTTAGAAAACAGAACGCAGAAAGAAAGTAAATATATTTACTTGTTTATCGGATTAGTCAAACGTCTTTCTATGATCTGCACGGTACATTATTAAAGATATTATTTGAATTGGGTTGTTGTGACGAAACTTTCAATGTACGCGCTTTGTTAGTGCTGTTCATATTTTATTAATGTTCTCGATAATGAAAAAATACTATTTGAAATAAAAACTAGGTTATATTATCAACCAAAATTATTTATCTATAAACAATACAGATTATAGGAGAAAACAGGTTTCGCTACAAATTATCAACAGCCCAGTTTTTACGTTTACAGTTTTACAAGAGCTGAGAAAAATTTATAGGAAAATTTACTACGTTGTTTTGTACTTTACCCGCGTAAAAAAATTAGGTTTAATCGAAACTTGGACCAAGTTTTCTTTGATGAAAGTTAAGGCTAAATGTGGCCAATGAGGCAATCAATTTCAAAGATAAGTTTAAAAATACTTTTGTTAAAGTAGAACTAAACCTTATTTACATGAGTGACTGAAAAACTAACTTCTCGTTTTAAATAAAACAAAAATGCAGAGTAAGTTTTCTTAAAGTTTTATCAAGCTCTCTATAACTTGAAATTTTTTCAATTTTTCTCACATTTTGCTGAACTTTAATAAACTTTTTCTGAAGTATAAAATAAAAAAAAATAGTTTGCCGTAACTTTGCGAAAACTTTTGTTACAGTTGAGCTGAGTTGAACTTATGTAGTATCAAGGCATAAGTAGAATTGTATAACTATATATATAAACAAAAACAAAGGCGTATAGCGTTTTTTTGTGTAGTATATGTTCGGTGCCGTAGCCAAGCCTGCACAATTACAGCATTTAAAAGTTTTAATAATTCCTGTTTGTACAACTTTATTATCCAAAAATGTAACGCATAAAGGATTACTTTTGCTTCCTTCTAAAGGAATATTTGTGATAGCAATTTTTGAAGTTGTAAAAGCATTTTATAATTGCATTTTGAGTTGTCATTTATCAACAAAAGACATTGTTATATTTCAAAAATATACACCACGTTGAAAAATCGTCGCACTGGAAAGGTACCGGTGGATAGCTGAGAAAATTTTAAGATATTCGTCAGTTCGAATTTTTTCGATCCGATCATTAGATTTGAAAGTACGGGCAATTGAAAATTGGATAATTAAACTAATAATTATTTAATTAAGCTAACAATGTAAATCAATTTTGTAGAGTCTTTGCCACATAAAAAAAGTGGTTTGCTGCAAAACACACAGGGGCTACATAGAGTCTTTAGTAACAATCTCCGCCGTTAGGCTACACGCGATTCTCAAATGAACTTGATCATTTTAAGCTACTTAATTCAATATGAATTTAAAAATATTCATCTTACGTCTTTGAAAATAATTGTAATGCAGAGTAACATAATGAAAAGAAATATTATTACACGAATAAAACTGCGAGATGCAATTGCAGAATTGCATTCGCAATATTGCGAAAATGTAGACGAATTTTTCGATTTACTGAATCGTTCAGCGTACAACGATAAATTGTGCACCTCAATAATATAATGGTAATGCAGAGTAACACAATGAAAAGAAATATTAAACGAACAAAACTGCGAGATGCAATTGCAGAATTGCATTCGCAATATTGCGAAAATGTAGAAGAATTTTTCAGTTTACTGAATCGTTCGGCGTACAACGATAAATTGTGCACCTCAATAATTAATGTTAAAGGCGAAAGAACGAAGAGAAAATACCTCAAAAGATGTTATAGAATGTATGTATATCATTAAAACAAAATTGTAAAAGAAGTTAATAACCTAAAATATAAATTCGATTGTAATTTTTTTGTATATTTTACAGTATAGCTGCATTGCAAGACTATAATTCAAAGAATCAGTTCATCTTTACGAAAAGAAAGGCAAGATATATATATATATATATCTCTTTCAGGATATAAATCCTGACAGTAGATCCACAAAAATATTTATAGGAGAACTATGGACAAGCAGGATGTACAAATAACAGAACTGCTTGAAAATGCTAACAAATATGAAATACTTATTAGTAAAAATAAAGAGACCAAAGTTCAATCAAAAGAAGGAAGAGGAAACAATCCTCTGAATCCGAATTGTCGGGAATCGTCTGGAGTACTTCGGGATTTTCGTCTAGTCCAAATCCGGAATCTCTGCTGCAAGGCACGTGGTATAAGTACTTTCTGAGAGCTAGTTCTCTTATGGGTGGCCGGGCGCTACCAAGCGGCGAGTCGGTGTACTAAGGCTCGCAAGCCTAGTTTGTTTGCGGGTTCGCGTAACCGCCTAGCGATAGTGTTCGGTACTACTTTGCATTGCAGGAACGCTTCTCCCGTTACAACTTCAAAATGAAATATGCGTCAAGTTCTAGCATTACAGTTAACCCCGAATCGCGATTGTATATTAGTCATATTTTCATTAGTATTAACATTTTTTTATGATTGTTTACATTAATGATATTAATACAGCTCAAATCAAATAAAAAAAATTATTCAATTGATGACTTGAAATTTTTTCAAAAGGTAAATTTTTTTTATATTAAATAGGAGTTACTTGCATTTTTAAAATACATAACACATTAATATATTTCAAATTTGTAGTATTATTATAAATATAAGAACGATAAATTAGTTTGGAGGAAGGTAAGTATCAACGAATTGGCAGTGGTTTTTTTAACAATAAAGGATAAACTCGTCACTGAATAAACATTACAATTCTTAGTAGTAAAGTGTACTACTTTACATAAAAATAAGTTTTATTATTTTATATGGTTAATATAAAAATGTGAAATTTACTACATAAAATAG
Source organism: Ormyrus nitidulus (assembly GCA_900474335.1). Taxonomy (NCBI): domain Eukaryota; kingdom Metazoa; phylum Arthropoda; class Insecta; order Hymenoptera; family Ormyridae; genus Ormyrus; species Ormyrus nitidulus. Next base: position 8,815 of record UCOL01003703.1, on the reverse strand, counting down.
TTTATTTTACTATTAAATACTAAGTCTTATGAAAAGATGAGTCTATTTCTAAAGTAAAGAACAATCTAGCAATTTTTGCTATAAATTTCTTTGTAGAAGCCTATCCGCAACTGCAACAGTTTTTCCACCTTTTGGCTACGGTAACTATGTAAAAACAAGGAGGGAGGCAGAATATAAGTGGAAACGCAAATCAAAGAGGCGACGTCAATATTTAAATATTAATCTAGTAATTGCGCAGTTACAGTTGACAATCGCGTGGAAACTTCTCACGTGGAAGACTATAGTCTTTAAATAGTTTGTTATTGATTATAGTTTACTAAACGTCTACGTTGAATGATTTACTTAAATTTTTATTTAAGCGCCTCTATTCACAGTAGCAATTCATAAACTGTGTATAATTTGCCATCGATCGAACAACTGATCGTTCTGCAGCACATTGAAATAATCGCCAACTGCCTGCAGTTGAAAGTATCGGTTGTCCTTAAATTAATTTAAAGAGAGCTCGCGAAATAATTTTTTGCTTACCAAAAGGTTTTGTCTGTACATAAGCGGATTAGGAGCATTGGTCAAGCCAGCGCAGTTTCCTGTCTCTTTTTTATATTTCTCTTTTCTTCCGTCCTCTCTTCAGGGAGCACTTGACCAGTGGGATTTTAAAGGCGAAAGAAAAAAGTTAATTCCTTGTACGGTAGTAAAAAGAATATTTTGCCAATAAATTCATGTTTTATTCTGTTTTTATCTGTATTTTTCACTATTTTAAAAAAATACAAAGAAACCAAAGCAGTAATTTCTTCAATTTCACAGTGACAATCAGAGGGGACAAAATAACAAATTAGTTGTTGGAGTAATCATCAATTATTAATATAAAAATGACCGCATTCTTGAACTCTAAACGAAAAGCTCTTCAAGAGGCCTCCAACATCCCAGTCTCGCATTCAGCCCATCCAATTCCCACAAGATATCCCGGCCTACATGCAAGCTACATCTCCTCCTGCACTCACACGCCGCCATAAACAAGCAGCGGCGGCGGCGAAGCCTAGCTGCACATTTGTCAAGAGCGTATATACCGCTGCCTAAACATACGTCAATTATTACTTGCCCGCCAGAGGAGGAGGAGGAGGAGGAGGAAGGCGAGCTCCGGACACGTGCTGAGCCATTACGGGCCGTCCAATTTTCCCAGAGCTTCTCTCTCCTTCGGCTACCGCTCTCGCCTATCTGCCCAACTTGGGAACAAAGTGCGCCACGCTGATATAACTCCCTCCTGCGGGAGCGTTTAGTTATTGCGGCGCGCGTATGCATATGCATAACTCGATAGGTCGCGGAGCGTGTACGTTCGCGCGGTTATTATGCGGAGAGCGGGTTAAAAGAAAAAAAAAGTAAGAGTGCCGCCGAGTTGATTATTGCATTGGGAACCGGCGAGCTTGTTTGTACTCACACAGTTTAGGGGGTTATGAATTATTTATTCCGCCTGTCCGTCCGCGCTTTTGCGCACTTTTTCTAAGAGAGGACTTGAAAATTATCTCGGCTGTTCGCGAAGCGTTGTTTTATGCTAATTGAAAAAAAAAAATCTTTTTCCTTTTATCCCATTTGTTTTGCGTGATGAGTAACAAAAGGAAATACTGAAGTAATCAACTTGTGCGCGCGAGGAACAATCTTTTTGCTGAAAAAAGAAGACTGCTTTGAGCGCGGTGCATCTCGAGGGAAAAATCCTTGCTTTTAAAAAATAACTTTTCCCCGCGAAAGTCGATAAACGATTTTTTTTTAATAAAATAAACTTCACCGCCAAGTGTCAAACTATCAAGTAGATAATTTTCATCGATCAATTACCGCGGTCTATTAGAGACACTCTCAAGTTTTCCTCGCTTCCATCATCACCTACAACAGTCTCTCCTCGGAGGCAGGCAGCAGCACCTTCTAAAAAAGCCACAAAGCCCCCACACCCCAATTAATCTCCTGGCATCCTCAAAGGCTCGCTCGCGATAGCTTCATAATTTTTGCGCATCACTCTTGGAAGCTCGACGATTCATTGGCCTTCCGGGCTGTCAGTCGCAGAGAGAGCTCTTGCGATGCGCTCGCCGACTCGTTTCCCACGCATCGCGCGCGCGCTCTTTTTCGAAGGAGCGAGAGAAAGAGAGAGAAAGCCCTTTGAGCGCGACGACGACGACGATGTCGGGATATATCGCGAAAGCGGCCGTCGCGTCGCGGGATATGACGGGGGCGTTGCGAGCGCGTCACGAGATAGCTGCCTGCCTGGCTGCCGGGGAGAAAAAAAGCCGGCAGGAAAAGAGGTGATTTGTCGCGTGAGAGGAAGAGGAGGGCTGCTTTCGACTGCTTGATATTCAGGAAATTTCGCATTTATACTTAGAAATCGTCCAATTCCGATCAATCTATTAAAAAATTAGCTAATGACTTTTATTATTATTATTTTTTTTTTTGACATTTCATATTTAAAGATTATAATTATTCAACTGCAAAGTAACGATAGTCCTAAAGATCGTTAGATCGGTAGTCCATAATAAAAATGAAAAATAAACAATAGAAATAAAAAATAATAAATAGTAAATAATAAATAGCAGAACGACAATATTGAATATATTTCTCGGTTATTTACTCGCCAAGTACTTTCGCTGACTGCGAAAAACACAGGGAAAGCAAATATAGCGGCGTTCATGCAAAATTGATTGGATGAACGCGAATCTGGGAATAAACGGCCGGATATTAGAGAGCTCGCGCAGGGAAATGCGACGTCGATTTGACACGTAATAGTTGCGGTTTCTGCGCGTGCAGAGAAAGAGAGAGAGAGAGAGAGAAAACGGTCACATGAGACACAAAGTATATGAATTACTTAAACGAAGACGAAATAACAATAATGACAATAATAATTGCTAAATTATTATTTACCTCGGCTTCTCCGTACTGTGTTCTCGGTCGAAAGCAGAAATTACATTCTGTATCTATTGCGCAATGGCGACTTGTGCAAAATTAAAGTGCTTATTATTGCCGGAATAAGGATTGTGTATAGCACGGCGAAGTAGTTCAAGACCATTTTAAACAACGCATTATTAGCGAATTCGCTTTCCGACTCAGCTATTTTTAGAAGCATCGCAACGAAATTAGTCACTGTCGAAACCGCGGCGATGCCTTATAAAAAATTGCTAGCAAAAAAAAAAAAATAAAATAAAATCATTTCCAACAAAAAGAATCCCGTTGTTTCTCGAAATCGGAACCTCCCACAAAAGCTATGCAAGGATCGACGCGAGCTGCGCACCAGAATGCGAGTGCAAAAAACCTTGGCCCCGCCGCGTGTGTACAACGAAACGTAAACAAACCCCGGGCATCGGCGATAAAAGCGCCGGTGAATTAGAGCAGAGAGTATATGCAGAAGTGCGTCGTAGCCCAGTTAATCCCCGGTTAATGCTAAAATCAATGGCGCAGTCAGCTGGCTCGCTGATTAAGGATCAGCTGTGCGGGGCAGAGCGGCTCGGGCCGCGCGATCGAACTTGGGCGAAAACGTCACGAGGCAGCGCGGGGCTCTACACCACTGGGCGTCACGCGCCCGAGCCGCAAACCGGGAATCGTACGATCGACCTCGTTTCTCTTTTTTTTTTCTTTGCGAAATTCAGCCTTACGTAAGACCCGCCGGTCGGTTCTTTTTTTTAACGATTCCTTTTTTATTACGGAGAATCCACTCGGTGACGAAAACTTTTCCAACCGCTCTGAGAAACTAAAAGTTCGCCGCGGGACGATAAGTGAATCGGAAATTTGCTCGAAAAAGATGGAAAAAGAGCAGAAGTGAGAGGAGCATCGGCTGGGACGACGTTGTTATCGGCGACAAACGAGAACGACACTTCTTTCTGGAATTGGCAGTAGCAGCGGCAGCGGAACGCGACAAATACATACATAAAAGAGGAAAGTGCGCGTTCCGGAAAAGCCGGAAAACGGGAGCGGGACGTTTGCTCGGGGAGGGAGGGGAGGGGGGAGCAGCGCGCTTTCAGCCGGCAAAAATAAACGAGCCAATCGCCTTCCGCATTGATTGGAATACGATCAAGTCGAGCAACGCAGCAGCCGTCGTCGTCGTCGTCGTCGTCTCGCCGTCGCGAAGAAAGTCGTGCGAGACGAGCGCCGAGAAAGAGAGAGGAAAGAAAAAAAGATCGGGGAATGGAAACGCAGAGAGGAAGCAGAAATAAGAGCGCATCGCCGAGGCTCGGAGAAACGAGATGGAAATGTACGACGGGAAGCTAAATAAACGCCTGGAAATTCTCGGTAAAACAATTTGTCCTGTCGATATAATGAATTTTCCGGTTATTTTATTCTAATCTCCATTATGAAAGAAAGCGAGAAATTCCAGCTGATAATAAATTCAACCGGAGCGCTGTATTCGCGACGTTTCTCCTTTTTCAAGCGTAAATTTCAATACGGGCCGGAAACAAAATCCAAGGCAAATATTGATATTTATCGAAAAGCGAAAATGAATAAAAATAAAAATAAAAATAACAAGAACCGCAATGCTCTACACCGTTACACCGCCGTATCGATATTTTTATTAAAACTGCACGAGCCGTAAAAGCTAATTAAACCGCGGCCCTTATCTCGCCCGTAAAAGAGATAAACAAAAGCCGGGCCGACTCTCATCGGCATCAGGTGCGCAAACGGTAATTGATTCCTAACCCATCTCGCTCTCTCGCTCGTCGGGCAGCGGCGGCGGCGGCCGATCCAATGCCAAGAATTCCGCGACGAGAGCTCGCGCGAAATATAGGGGTTTATTTCTGCTCGGGCGCACCTATTTTCGTGCGCCAGACGAAAAATAACAATGCGCCGCCGCCGCCGTCGTCGCGTTGTGTAAGAGGGTTAACGGTCCCCGCTGGCCACTGCTCCACTTCGCAGGCGCCGATCCGCGATGTATTTCTGTAAATAAAAGGCCTTTTTCCGAGCGCGCCGCGGAATGATTGATAAGCGACTTTTATTTAGAGCAGCTGGTTACGTTCTCTCTCGCTTCGGAGCGATCGAGATTTTATTTTTTCGCTAAGTGAAATGTATACGTATTCTCTTGCCGTCGGTTTAATTTACTGATTTATTGAGAAATCAATGTTTGGGAATTTTTCCTTGCCGATAAGAGTATGATTGATCGCTGAAATTTTATCATGGTTTATTTGAACAAAACTTCGGCAGCCTTGAATGAAAGAACTGAGCGAGCTGTTTCGTTTTGTTTTCGCCAATTTTTCGAATCTACATTCTCCGGGGCGAAAAAGAAAAAAAAAAGAGCGCAGCGGCGGAAAAAGCGCTCAAAAGGCATTACTCTCGCATGAATATTCATATTCATCTGTTACGCGGATGTATTTGCATTCACGCACACATACAGCTTTATCTAACGAATGTAGATATTCAATATCTATTTATGCGTCTCTTATCTTTGACCCAGATTAATGGCGCCATGAGAATTTTAATACTCCCGGCTATAAGCGAGTTAAAAGTTTTATTTACTCGCCGCGGTTATCAAATACTATGAAGCATTTAACGACCGCGCGAGGCCCGCAAGCTAGAAATTTACTGATTGCGCAACTGTTATTGCGGGATCTGCAACAAAGCCTTTAAATGTGGCACTGGATATTTCAAAAATTGTTAACTGCCCAGAGCGCGTAATCGCTTTTTCAAGGTTCTAAGAGAAGCCGATTGAAATTGGATGGTCGCGACTGTTGACAGAACACGATCGTCGAAGATTGAATATTTTCGCGCGGCGCTCGAATTATAATATGAAAGACGCTTGCTTCTGACTCGATCTCCCGATTGTTCGATGATTAACGAGCTTTGGCCCTTCTAATAATAGCTCTATCAAAGTAATGAAAGGGATTCTCCCCCTTTGTGTTTCAAACAAAATACTGACGGTTAAGCAGCAGAAAATTATAACTCGCGTGCGGCTGTGTGTAAGGCTGCCGCGATAAGGTCGGAACAATCGCTTAAAGTCGCTGAATCGTAAAGCGATTAAAACGGCCTGTTCGCCGTTTAAATGCGAATGAGAAAGAAGCGCGGAAAGCGAGAAATCAGAGGCAAAGATAAAAAGATGCCATCCTAAAATACGATTCGAACAATAAACTCGATAGAAAATAAAACGAAGATTTATATTTCGTCTGCAGTCCGGTTAAATTCCGAAATAAAGTTACATGAATAAAATGACGTCAGCCTTCGATATTTATACAAACTTTATCGCACGCATTTCCCCGAACGAATACTAAATAAAGAGAAGAGACCGAGCGCCAGTCTAAAAATCAGCAAATATACTCGATCTAAAAGTGCGGCCCGCAGGCACATCGGGTTAAAATCGACGCGATACCATAATAATCACGAACAGCAGCAGCAGCAGCGGTTCAAGAACGCTCCTTTCCTCGGCGCGCGGTGCAGCAACGGCCAGACACCTTAGCCTTGAAAGTTCTGGAGCAAAACAGAGAGACGCGGAGGACAAGGACTTCCTCTCTCGCGATCTGGATATTTATTTTCAAGCGCAGCCGCCGCCGCCGCCGCCGGCCAGAAACAAAGATAAAAGAAGAAGGGCTGTGCCCCGCGCCGCTCGCCGGCGAAGGTAAATCAGCGAACAGCTGGTGAAATAATAGAGAGAAAGAAGATGAGTCAGGACCGTGACCTTCTCTCTCTCTCCACTGCTCTCCTCTCTATAGGCGATCGCGTGGGCGTGCTGACGCACCGCTCCGCTTGATAGCTGCACCCGGAGAGAGAGAGCTTCTGCCTCCGCTCTCGTTAGTCCGTTTGACGCGCGAGAAACTTTCAGACATCTCCGAGCGTAGCTGTTTTCCAGCGTCGCAAACGGGATGAAACGGCGAGAGCGCCGCGACTTTTTAACGATGCCTTCGCCGTTCTCCGTTTAAGATCTCTAGTGACGGGCGCTTAACGCCTTCCGACTTCAATTAAGCGAAACTTTTTAACGTTACACCAGAAAGAAAAATCCCTTCCGTTCGCGCAACTTATTCTCCCGGGGATCGAGAGGCAAAAGGCTTCTCTCGCGGAGAGAGCATCTTGCACAAGAGCGCTCGATCCTCAGTGCTCCCCCCCTCCGAAAGCCGATAAAAACTGCAAGTAAGTGCGGGCAATCGCCGCGGCGCAGCTCCCCGGTCGCCTTGAGCGTTTCTCGCTCGAGAAAAAAAAGGAGGAATCAGAAACGAAGCGCGCGCCGATCTAAAAATCCCCCCGTCGGTCAGAATGAAAAGTTGCAGCGCCATCCGCGATAACAACGAACGCGCGCGTCCTACATCGGCCGCCGTTCGGCGACTATACGGCGACAAAAGAGCTCGGAGCACTCGAGAGAGAGAGGCCTCTTTTCCACGTGCCGCGTCCTTGAGACGGGATTCAAAGAGGCGGCAATCAACGAATTGCCCGGCTTGCAGCGGCGAACGAACGAAAAAAAAGAGAGACGGAGAGAGACAGAGAGAGAGAGAACTCGGCTGCCGCCGCTGCCGCTTCATTCATTCATTCATTCGAGGCTCTCCTCCTCCTGTGGGAAGGTCGCGCTCGCGCGCGCCGCGACTCGTTCATCGACGCATGATTCATCGCCGCTCGGCGCGCGGGTATATCATTATTATCGCACACGGGACGCTCTTGCGCCTGAATGCGTGCGCCTTTTTCTCGCGCGCTTTTTAGGTTGCACCGCCGACGAGAGCGAGCTGAAAGGCTGCTCCAGTTGGGGGGGCCGCTCTTTTATCCGTTGTGTAATCAAACTGACACTCTTTTCTTCTCGGAGGTTACGAACTCACCCGAATTCGAAGAACTCTATCCGACGCTTACGAATAACCGCGTAAGCAGCTCCGAGTACGTAGGTAAGTCGACGCCCAGACCTACAACTAACCGGCTGACGCAACCGCGCCGAAAAATCTGACGTTCCAACGACGTAATTCGCTCCCGCCTCCAGCCTCGATGAATTATTCCCGCCAGGTTAATTACCTCGTCGTCGTCGCCGCCCCTCCTTCGAGCCGACGTTTCGAGTTTCGACGTTTCTCCAGACGGCTCGCTTATAACCGCACGAAGAACATCGTCGCCGCGGCGTACACCCCGAAAAAGAGAGACGTAACTGCGCAATAAAGCTCGAGCGAGCGGTCGATCGAAGCCAGCCAACCCAGATAGTCTCCTCGTCTGAGCTTGAGCGTCTATAGTCTCGCGCGATCGCGCGTTTCGTCGCGCGCGGTGTCAACCGCTGGCAACAATGTTGCGCACAGCTCGCGCGGAGCGCCGCACGCAGCCCAGCCGTTAATCTCTAATAAGCCGCTCGCTCGCTGGCTCGGTCGGTCGGTCGGTCGCGAGCGCGCGCGCGCCAGAAATAGAGCCGCACGTGGTTATACATCGGTGGATCAGCTGGCCGATGACGTCAGGCCGCTCGAGCGAGCCGCCGCTATTATTCTATAGGTACGCGTATGATAATGCCCCCCGCTGGTGCATTTTTTCTCTCTCTCTCTCAACGCACACCGGATGGGTGGACGGATTGCGTTGCGCAACGGGGAATTCCAAGTTGCGCGCGTCAGGTGCGCGGAGAGAGAGTTATGGCGACTCCATTCATCGTTATGTTAATATCGCCAAGCGCCGCGGAGGCAGGTCGCCTCTATTGATGCGTCGCGTGCTCTTTTTTTTTTTCAGTGAGAGGGCGAATGTGGGAAAGCGTCTTCGAGAGAGCGTTTTCAATATTTCAGGGCCGAATATCTTGCGGAGGAGCCGCCTACCTCTCTCTCGCCAATATCTCACGTAGCGCGTCGCTATTTTTAAGCAGTCTCCTCGTCCCAGCGTCAAAACAACAATGAAAAGAAGTGGCGGTTGGGGGTGGGAG
>UCOL01003702.1:0-17681 GCA_900474335.1 Ormyrus nitidulus | reverse complement strand
ATGTCACATGATCCCACGATTACGATTCGTCTCGTAATTTTTATACGGGTTTTTTTCGTAAATTTTAATGAAAAATTCTATCAGTGTAACAAAGTATTATCAATTTCTGTTAAATGAACTGTACTATTTTCAGCCGCATGAAATTTTGCTACATCGCAAACTGTTAGACAAGCAAATCTAAAATTATTTGTCAAGTTATGAAAACATTGTAAATTTTGTTTAGTAGTCATAACTTTTTTAGATATATGAAACTGATGAAACAAGTAGTCTTCTAAACCATAAGTAGCGTAAATTGTATAGTTTAAATTAATTAAATCTTTCGTTGACTCTATTAATTTATCGTAAATCGGTGCAGTAACAATAGAGAATAATTGGCCCTGAGAATAAAAGTTTGCTAGTGCGAAAATAATTATTATACCAAGATAGATTATTCTAGAATTTACTGATGATGATTTGTAAAGTATGTTAACGCCTAAAAAAATCCTTAAAAAAATTAATAATTCTTTGCTTAGCATAATTTTGAACAAAATGTCTTGGGCGGTTAGTCTTCTTTTTTTTGCCACGTAACACATCTTTGTCTGCCTATACGTGTATATGACATTTCGCCAAAGTCCTGTGTCCACCCAAGTAGTCACAGAGTAATCAAATTTTCCTTCCAATACATCGTTTATCATACCATCCGCGCTACCATTCAGACGAATAGTACCTCTATACCTCTCTGGAAACAATGTTTCTGTAACAGTGGCATTTAATTTGCCCCAAATCAATTGTGCTACTTCAGCTTCAGCGCCACGAAATTTGGAAAATTTTTGGGTCGGACCAAATGGGATTGACATAGAGTGACTAATTCCAGCCAGATTAATAGGATAGCCGTTGAGTTTTAATGCTTTGTTAAAGTTCAAGGCATTGCAATCAATTTTTAAACCTAAAATATGTAGTTAAAATTTTATGTAAAATCAAAAAATAAAAGATAGATTGTTAAAAAGAATACCTATTGATTCAATAAACTTAAATAGGAAAAAAGGATGGCCATTTTTCTGTTGTTGCACCTGAACTTTCTTCCATATTTGGGGTGCGTCTTCAGAAAATGGATTGAATGTATAAAGTTGAATAGAGTAGGCTGAATCATAACATATGTATATAACAGGCATTAAATCATACTCCCAAGCTGTTATTAAGTATGAATAAGCATTATCACAACTATTTGGCGTCAAAGTATTTTTAATAAAGTATATTCCATGTAAGTTATACCAAATAGACTTTTGTAATTTGTAAAATACATTCTTTAGATTTGGTAGTTCAATTTCGTTCAAAATAAATTTATTTGAAGGAAATCGATTCACGTAGTTTTTATAATCATATGTATAATCTATGTTCTCTATTTCATTCTCGTCTTTCAATTTCTCAGTAACTGAAAAATTAAGTATCACCGCAGATTCATAAGGAAGATAAAAACTGCTTAGTTCTATGTGGGATTGCTTTCCAATGAGTATAATCGGTAACGTAGGAGAAAAACACTTCTTAGTTATTTGGACCTTTAAAAATTAGTAGTTATTAATAATAAAGACATTTTTAAGATATGTAAAAAAACTCGTATGAGTTGTGTAAGTTGTGTAAGTAATTACCAAAAATTTTGTAGCGTTTGTATTTTTAGGTGGCAAAATGATTGCTTTTATGAAAGTAAAGTTAAAAAATATTGCACAACTTGCAAATTTGATCAACACAATACGCAGATGCATTTTTTTAATTTTATCTACCTTTAAGTTTATCTGCTTTCAACGTACTAAAATTATTTTTTAAAACGTAGAAGCTCAAAGTTGTAAGTATCGATTTTATTTTTACTTTTGAAAAATAAAAATTTTTATTTTAGTTTCGAAAGAGGACAACAAATATTTGTTCTATTTTTATTAAAAAATAAGTGGTCAATCATTGAAAAAGACCGATCATTCACTAATATATAGCCATTCAAAAAATTAAAAAAAAAAAATCAAACCTTAATATCTTTGAACCTAATAAATTTCATAAGCTGAAAAACTACACAACTCTAAATATACAAAAAACCTACCTTTTTCCAAAATTTGATGTCAATTGAAGCATTTTTATTCCAGTAATCGTTGAACATCGAAAACTCATTTTTTTCAGTTTTCAGCTTTTTACTCAAAAACTAGTTGACAAAATGGCTTGAAATTTATATATATATAGTCTTAATTACCAAAAGTTTTTCAGAACAGTTGATAATTTAATTTAAGAGTTATAATTTAAAAAAAAACACGTTTTTGTTAAAAACAAAAGATCTATGAAATTTAGAGTAACTTTTTTTTCTCTGAAATTATAGGTCTTTTTATGCTCTTTAAAATGGCTTTTGTCCGATTCAAATATCTCAATCTTATTATTAAAAAAATTACATTTTTCGAAAATCAAAAATCGGCGATAAATCGAAAACAAATAAACTAAACAAAAAAAGAATTTTTTTACCGCTATCACAAAAAAAAAAAAAAAAAAATGAAACGTGAAAGATGGAAATCCGTTCAGTAGAAGCTGAAATCCAGGCGTATACATAAACATACACACATACATCCATACAGACATTATTAAAAAACCATTTATTCTTGTTCCTGACACCTTAAAATACAATTATAACTGGTTTTTCGGACAACTCCAAAAATTATTATGACAAAGCTTCCTCTAGGAGGAAGCAAAAATGAAGCGATTATAGATATTGGTTTTCATAATATTTATCTTGGGAAGCGATAAATGAAAGGCGAAACACTTTCCCCGCTCTATATTAGGGAATAACGAAATAAATCTAGCCAAATGAAATCGGAATTCATTTGCGACCGGGCTTGGATCGAATGACTTTTCACCCAGCATCTAACGATAATAGCCTGCAGCACTGTGCTGCTTACAAGCAACGCTAGAAAGTCATTTCCCACAGCGTCGAAAGACTAATGTGTGCGCAGTTTGACGCGCGAAGTCTGTTTATCCGCGCGGATCTACAAACTAGCCTTGTTATCGGCGCGAATATATACAAGAGCGGCTAATAGGTCTCTGAACCTGTCCTCGCTTTCGCCTTTTTTCCTTTCGTTCTTTTTCTCACCGACAGACGCCTCTTTCACTTGGAGGTCATATTTGACGCGACTAACTGGCTATTTATTTCAAGCTACAAAAATAAACTACCGTGAACGTGAGTCTCAAGTAGCTTATCTTTTTCATATCGATTAATCAACTTCGCCGTAAGCTGAAAAATTATGTAAATGAACTTAATTAGCAATTTTAATTTAAACAAAAGAACTGAGTCGAAATGAAAACTGGCCTCTCCCGTTGATAATACATAAAATGCTGCCTATTGTGAGAGAAAAGCTTTTCATTTTAAAGTAATCAGTCGAGAAAGGGTCCGGGACCGGCTTGCCGCGCCGTAAATACGCTTTCCGAGCGTGCCGAATTGGCAAACGAGGCCCTAGCACGCATTCGCTCATTATAAGTAACGATTGGCGAGAGCTGCACGCGCGCAGCACGCAGAGAAAGAAAGCGCGTACACGCGGGGAGCCTTTAAAAAGCCGAGTTTCGAATTTCTGCGGGTAGTACCTGCGAAAACGCGGCGAGAGGAAGAGCGGGACGGAGAGGGACTACGAAAGAAATCAGGAATTTATGGAACTGCCTGGGGTAGCGCGCAGGCCTTAAATATACCGGCACGGTAACAGTAATGTGCCTCATTACTCGCGCATAACAATAACTCCCGACTACCCCCGTAATTTCGCCGACGCCGCTTCTTTTCTTTTTTTTAGTCTACTTTTTCCATCGCTTCCTTGACAGCTGTCCAGAGAATGGGGCTCAGATTCTTGAGTCGCGATGTATTATTTCTTGCCTAGATGTTGTGAAAGTAAATCGGAGGAAACGAAAAAGAGAAGAGCGTTTTCGACGACCGACGTGAATTTGCAAAATACTCGAATTAATTTGATTTATTCCTATATAATTTTCGATTCTTCAAGGAAAGTAACTTTAAAAACTGCTTTTAGTACTTCAGAATCGAAATTTACACAAATTTCTTAACGTTTAAAACTTCAACGACTTTTTGAATAAGTTTTCGCTGATACTACAAAGTTAATAGTTTTTTTACTTTTTTTTATTTTTCATTAAGTATACATTTAAATTTTAAATAATATTAACTTATAGTTAGTTAATAAAACAAAAGAAGATAATTAAACAGCTCTCGGAATTTAATGATGCCAAAGTTTAGAATTTAACTAGGCAGTGTTTTATCATTTAAAAATTAATTAACGATGCTAGGAGGCAGTGTTTGCCAATCAAAATTGTAAAAGCATATTACAAATTTATAACAGAAAACAATAGGTGCTTTCCTATAGAAGCATTGTTTACTCACACAAGTTTTAAATAAGAGCCTCACCCAACTCTTCGAAATTCCACGAAGCTCGTTAGTTACTTCAGCCAATGTAATAACTTGGTCTCTTAATGTGCTACCAAAAATGAAGCCTGAGTCACAATAGAGAATGCCCAATTTTAATTTCCTTATTTCACTTCTTAATGCGACAGGATAGTTTAAAACTTCATAAAACAAGGTGACGCTATTCAAAACGAAACTTAGATGACGGAAGTCACGAGCTTCCTAGGCATTGTTCAAGTAGATGTCAGTTGCCTGACCTTTTTATAGTTTGGAGAAAACAAATTGTCAGCTTATTTGTTAACGCATCATTAGATAATTACGGCAGTACATATAGGAATAATATATTCATAATTATATTTTATAAACTTATAAATTTGTGATTTCTTTAAGAATTAAGCACCTTGTGATGTGGTATTTAGCTACATAAATATATTAGACGCTATATATTTTTCTTTTCAAGAGCACAATTTATTTATTACAATAATAAAAACTTTACAATAACTAATCTTTCATTAACGCCCTTGCTTCGGATTCTCAACCAAAAGGAGATCCCGTCTAGCATAATTCGCCCGGAAAATGTCGATATTATTCACCGCGAACCAACTCCACTTTCTCGATCGCTAATAAATTTCTAATTCAGATTACAAGAGCAGGAGCTTGCGGACTCCCCTCAGCTAGACCCACTCTCTCTCTCTCTCTCTTCCACTCATACATCGCAACGCGCCGCTATGCCAAATTCGCTCTTTAGCGGGCGCAAAAATTCAAATTGCTGAAATCATTGCTGCACGTTGCGTTGCAAGACGCCATGAAACAAATAGATTAATGGCCATGCGTTAATAAGGGAAAATCTCCCTTTCGCACTTGTAAGGCCTGGCGGCGCAATCTCCTTGTCACTTCGTCCACAAGCTGTATTAGAGAACATTTGAAAAGCAAAATAATTTATAAAAGAAATCATTAACTGAAAATATAAGCTTCTTAATGGGCAAAAGAGCCATTAAAATAATGATATTCGAATAAAAAAAGGAAAAGAAAAGACCGCGTGGTAAAAAGTGAGAGAAGAAAAAAGAAAGCCGCTATGTTTGCGGGGAATGCAGAGGAGGCGAAAGGGGTGGAAATTTCTACGGGCACTATATGAAAGAGAGGAGGGAATTGTGCAAAAGCGTTGGGGGTTTCGGCTTCGAATGAGTAAAAAAAACACTCGAGACAAAGCCTAATTAGGGGAGGGATTACGCGCGAGTGAGAGCATCGTATACACGATAATGCCCCGCGCTCACTCCTTGAAGCTCGTTGCTCGCGCAAAAGTTAAATTAAATGCCGGGGGAATTGCGTTTGCGTTTTACGCCGCGTTTAAGTTGCAGTTGGCACGACTTTAGGGGTCTGCCCTCTCTCTCCCTTCTCCTTTTGATTAAGACAAAGTTGTATACAAGGGGCTGCGCTGAAAAATGCGCCTAGGTAAATCTCAGGAGCGTGAATATTTAGAGTGTGACAGAAGGCGCACAAGAGCGCACGCGTCTTTTACGAGCGGAGATCATAAATTTTAGCCTCTAGTTATAGTAATAACCGTTTTACTACTTTGGATACGGGGAGCACGCATCAGCTGAGCAAAGATATTAAAGATAATAATGGCGCTAAATTATAACCGATCCGCGAATCTTCAACCCTCGTATATCATAATTTATACTCTCCTCGTTATTTAGGCGTAGAATCTTCAAAATACGCCTTCGGAAACTGTCGTTCAAAGTGACCGCCTTTGGCAAGAAAAACGAATTATGGCAATTTTCGCGTGACGATGGCCCGGGCGGGTCTCCGCGAGCGGCGGCGACGCGCGGAACTCGAGCAACTTTGAACGGGTCGGAGCATCGCCGCTAATGACCTTAATAAAGGTCGTTTTGACTCCTGCTCGTACGCGCGCGCGTAAGCGCATTGCCCGGCGAGTAATTGGCAGCGAGGCGCGCTCGGCGCGTCCGCCTAATTGCGCTGGATTCCTTGTCAAGCGCGAACATCCGATATATATCGAGGCAAGAGCCACGCGCCTCCTCCCGGCCTCCCTCCTCTAATACACTCTCGCTAAGTGCTGCGATGTCGCATTTCTCGCTCTACTCGCGCAGCCTTTGTCGCGGTCACGCTTTTATCGAGAGGCAGCCGCCGCCGGATTCCTCTTCCTTTTCCGTTAGCTTTAACGACGTTAACTTCTACTTAACTTCATTATTTCTATTAACTTTGTAAACAAGCGTGCCGCGGCTGCAGAAACGGCCTCGGCAGCTCTGGCCTGCTGGTCCAGTGAGCAGCGCGCGTCACGTACGCGTTTATTAATCCGGCTGGCATGCGGTCCGCGCGCGCTGATTAGACGACTTTCTCTCGTTTCGCTTCTTGCCCGTATTCCATCCTTTCTATTAAGACGTTTTTGTCCCTAGCGGAGTTGGAGACTCGAGCTTCCATATGCAGGCGGCGCAGCGGCAGCATCGTATACGCGCTCTGGCAACCGGTATACATACGTGCGCCATTAAGTGCAGGTATGGCGCGCGCAACTAAGTACCTACGTGCATCCACCTGACGTTGTCGCGACTCCATTGCCAATTTCCCGTAAAATAATTAGGTCGAGTACGGCGAGAGGGAGAAAGGCCGTCTAGTGGTCGTTATTTCACGTCCTTTCCGAATATGGACACAAAGCATTTCGGACTAGCTGTCTACGTAGCGCAAGTTTTCTCCGCGTCCGTAGTCTGCTCCGTTTCGTCGACGCTCGGCCGCTTTACAGCCCCCTTTTCGTTCTATAATTAATATTGATTTTTTAACTTCTTTAAGTCGAATTTACATTGTTCGAGTGGTTCATCTACTCTACTTGTATTTTAGAAATCTTGTAAAAATAATCATAAAAAATTTTGAAAATTTACTTTTCTCAAAAAAAAGTAGACAAGATTTTTTTCTAACGGTAATATACGTATGTAGTCTTCCGTTCCAAAGTTTCCAATGACAATAAGGATGAGAATTTCAATATCAAGTAACAGGAATTTCTACACACCGTCCGAAGCAGAAAGGGCAGAAAAAAATTAAGACTGTCTGCGTCGCAAGCGAATATAGCGGAATCTCAAATGTTTTATCGCTCGAGCGCAGGGCTTACGTGCCATCGGGACACGATAAACAATATGAAGTCGCAATGTACAGTGTATAACATGTCGCAGAAGGTATTTTTGTACAGCGGAAGAAGAAAGGCGAGAAATGGTTACAGAATGCTTACTCATGCTTATGGACCTCCAACTTTTTCTCACACGATACCTTGTATAAAATTTCAACGACTCGCTTGCATCCATCGAAGTCTGCGATCTTTTTTTGAATTTTTAAAATATTAGCAGCATGAAACGTTTCTGATGCGTATCCGAGCTTCGAAATACTTGTGCCGTTATTCCAAAAAGTACATGATATTTTATTATTACAATTTTCAAATTAATTATTATTTTTAACGTATAATAATAATAAAATGGAATAAAGAATGGGAAACGAAGAGTAAAAAATTTCTCGAACTAAGGAATCAGCGCCGTTATTGAAGTTACATCGAAGCCGCGAAATTTGCAGGCTGCTTTAGGTATAAGAGAGCTAACACATGGGGTACGTAATCATCGCAAAACTCGAACGAGCCGCGAGGCTCGTCGAAACGACGGCTGATTTAGCGATTTGGCCGGCGTCCAAGTGGCGACGGTCGGCCGGCTGCACTTCAGCCCGCCGAGGAAAAGAAAGAAGAAGTGGAAGGCGTATCAAGTACTTCCGTATCTTTATTGGAATACCCGGGCGAGCCGCCGGGGGTTGCGCTAACTTTTTATTACGCGCACGCGCGTACCTCCAACTTTCTTATCGTCCAAAGCCCACTAAAGTCAAATCGCGGTGTAACGATTCAGCGCGAGGCCGTTCGCGCTAATCCTTGCCGCCCCCCTCTCTTATACTTGCTTAATAAATCTCTCCGAGATTATGAAGCTAGCTAATGCCGCGATAAAAAAGAGGAGCAGATAAAGCCGATGGGACGGAAGCGAAAAAATGTACCGGGCTTTATTCGACGATTACTCGCGTGCTAATGAGTTACCATTTGTGCTTGCGTATGTATATATAGAAGTTCATTCGAGTTTTTATGGTTTAAACTATGGACGTACAAGTGGATTTTCATTAACTTAAATAAAACAAGATGCAGAGTAAGCTAGCTCTTTTTATATAAATATTACGTAAATTTTATGGAATTAAAAATGTAATCGCTCGCACGTGTTTACTGAAGCATGCTGCAGCAGCACGAACAGTGCATCCTTTTTCCTAAAGAGGCTGTTTTTAAATAATTTTTAAGTAAAAGTAAACGAACAGTAATGAATTCGACTACACGCGAGAAACTCGAGCACCTTTGTGTACGAATTGCGCTTCTCAAAGCCACAGCGTCCTATATGCGTACACGCAGGAGAAGGAGGTGGATGCGTGGAGCCGCGAGTGTACGAGGCAATCACGAGGTTATAGATAACTCATGAGGATCGCTTCGTTAGTCAAAGTGTGCTCTGGTTCGGCTTGAATCAAACTTTAGATTGATGAACACTGACTGACATCGCTCAAAGGCGGCTCTTTCACATCTTGGAGCTTCCTTCGTCTACACCTGATTAGCTGATAATTTCGAATTCCACGAGTAGCGATTAGATTCTTTTACTTTAGATCAATTAGAAATTATTTTATTTTTTCACGCATAAGCTCCACAATGAGCTCCGTTAGGATTGAACTGGGGAGAGAAGTAGCCGGTTACGGAGCGAGGGATCGAGCGACTATCTTCATCCTCATCGACACTTATCCGGCGACTCTACAAATTTACGCTCAGCTCTGGCAAGCCTATTTTGCCTCGCGTCGGCAACAAGCCGTTTGATCTGCTCGCTGACGAAGCGCCTCGAGAAAAGCAAAGCTGCTCATTTTCGCAGCTATTTCCTATTTCAAGCTGAATTGCACTATAATATATTTTCTCACTACGATGGTTAACGAGAATCTCGACGTAATCTGCTCGGCAAATGAAAATAAATAAGAAATTGAATACACGTAAAGTGACGTTCCAGAAGTGTAAAAAAGTAAAATTTTAAGTAGTATACAATAAACTCGATCTACTTATTTGGCATTGTAGTGCATTTTGAAAGGAGGCTGGCTGCATCTAGAGAGTCTTCCGCGACCGTAAATGCCCTTCGAGAGCTGGGGTTTTATCGCCACCGAGCGATAAATACGTTATAACGTACGCATAAGAAAGTGCGTATGATAAGGCGAGCGAAGAAGGAAGAAAAAAGGTGGCAGTTTTATTGGGCTCTCGGTTAGAGGAGCGAGAGTGCGATTCCGATTTGTCGCCTCGCGCGCGCGTACTTTTGTGGCTCCGAAAGGACAAAAATCCGGCGACGTTTATATCGTCGCGTGCATAATTTACGGTCGCGGGCGGCAAGAGGAATGCAAGCCTTTATTTATATCGCGCGTCAAGTCCTGACCGTATCAGCGGCTCTTATCGGCCCGTCGTCGCTTGCGAGTGTCCTTTTAATAGCTCACTCACTTCGATATTATGATTTCTTTATTCTCTTTTTCAAATACCTAAGTATATGCCTGTTGTAACTCTGAGTGGAAAACTAAAGCCGTTCGGTTTTGTTCACGCAAAACGGACGAACAATGTAAAATTAAATAAAGCTTTTTCGAGTTTTAGTTGACGAAAATGAATCATTCTCTTATCACTCTTAAGAAGCGCTCGTGCGATCAACCGATTAAGAAGAAGCGGACAATGCACGTCTAGAGCTAGAAAGTCAATAAAAATTTGAAAAGTGAAGACGGCTTCGCGGTATACAACGTTTTACCAGGAACAGCGATAATTGAAATGATAATTATAATGGGACAGAGCAAATTTCCCCTCTGAACAATACAGCATTATACTTCTCTAGCGCAAAAAGTCGATGTGTGCAGCATCGCTGGGAAGAGCTCACGCGAATATGTATTGTCGTCCTCGTTGGGGAACCTCGCGCACTGATCGCGTTAGAGCAAAATAATCGCCGAAACGAGATTAAAATTTCTTTTCAACGAACGCTGTTACTGCAAATCTCGGTTTCATGCATGCAAATTATACGCAGGCTCTTTTATGATTGTTGGATAATAAATTCTGATGCATTGTACTTCTGGGGATTGTAGATTTAGTTAGTAATCTAGTGAAATAATTAAAGATATTTCTATTAAATGGTTAAAATAGCTCATGTTGAATTTAATTATTGATTAACTAATGAAAATAAAACGTTATATTATTATTATTAAAAATATATATATTTACTGTAATGAGACGAGTGTACCACTTTTGTGTCCAACATTTAGCTAATATACTCTGGTCATAAAATTTATTTTTACTATGATTTACTATACTTTTATACTATGATTAATTTTCTCCTCTCTCTCTCTCTCTCCCTCTTTCTGATTTGCAAGAATAAAGGTATATAAATATAATCTATATATAAACTTTTGTAGAAGAATATAGAAAAGTTAAATATTTAACTTTATAATAGAATCTATATATCTTATATTCTTAAAAAGAATTCCTATTATATACTAAAAAGAAGAAAATTTACCTGCAATACTTGCCAGCATTGCAGTAAATTGTGGGTACAAATGATAACTAATTATTAATGTAAAATATTATGTATTATAATCATTATTAGGATTATGTGTATTTTTGTTAAAAAATAGTTTTATTCCATCAGGTTTTTGAATCTTATAGAATTAATTACGGTTTTATCTTTTGTTCATTCTCTGTAATGATTAAAAAATAAATTATCAACCTTGAGCCCAATCTAGGACCCCTGGAGAATGTATACTATGCGTGTAAGTTTGAAGATGGTAATGCATAAATTTTCTAAAAGCTATATAGATACAACCAAACATCAACTCCGTCATTAATTATGTCCTTTATAGTCCCCATTGTTTATTAATATAAAAACATAATTCAAAACGAAACGTCTTTTCTTCGTTGTACTTTTCTTTGGTCTTATTTTTTCGTCGAACTTGGCTCGGAAGCCACTCGAGTCGAGCACAATTGCAAGTCGCGGCGCGTATCACCAAGGAATGCCACACGAGAACATTCATAACTCGCTGCCATTCAAAAGTATTTACAGTAGCGGCAAAATAATCTTCGGAGTTATTTCTATTCATTTGCACCCATTCGAAATGCACTTCATTTGCAGGAGAAAAAAGAAGTCCTTTATTTATGGAGTGGCCTGAATTAAGCGATTGATGCTTGCGAGAGCTCGATGTTTATGGCGGATCCTGTTTTTCTCCAGATACCATTGCTGGTATTCAGTACTCATTTGAGGAGACTCTTTCACTAAATTCTTAACACATTAATTGGTTCATTTTTGTTTTTAATTTTTATTACAGCAATTAGCTCTTTTGTTCATCCAGCTCAAATATTTATTAAATTTAAAAATGTTTAAATATTTAGTTTTTATAAACAAAAATGTAATAATTATAGTAATACAAATGATTTATTAAAGAATTTGTTCGACTTTTTCTAATGATATTACTCTAAATAGTTCAAGATGTTATTGAAGGAAATAATCGTCGGAAATATTTAATTTTAATATTTTTACCTCAATGTTCACCTTTTTCTAAATAGAAATTTATTGAGTTTTCAAATACATTATTTTATAATATGTAATCTTGCCTATGGCAGTAAATAAACAATAAACATCTTCCTACATACACTTTTTAATTAAACAATCGATAAGAAAGAATCCTTGATTGCTACTTAGCTTTATATACGAAAATAAGTTCACTAATCATTTTAATTGAAAAAAAGTAGATTCAAGCGATATTTCGTTTATATCACGAAGATATACTAGAATTATACCTGAAGGTGGTAAAGGAGCGATCAAAAGGCTCGAATACAAAAGAAAAGCCGCAATAGAATCAAGCGGAGTACCAGCAGCTTCTTTAAAATTTTATTATTCAAAACATATATTCACCCTGAATTCTTAAAAACTTTTTCTACCAGTACAAAGATTACTTCCTTATGAGGAAGTAAAACTAATTGGCAATAAATAAAAGAAACTTGAACCACGCGTCGAAAGCGTTGTAAAACTCGGTATTGAAAAAATGTCGGGCAAAGAAACAGGCAGTTAAACCATTAGAACCATTACGGCTGCTGCAAAAGAAATGCGTCGAGAATGTAATCGAGAGTTTCCGTCGTGCGAATGCTATTCGTCGCTCTTCCGATTCGCTAATCAGTACCTTATAATCTTATTTTTCCTCTCTTTGTCTCGCCGCGCGCATTTTGCAAATACATATATGTATATGAGCGCAGGCAAGTTTTTCACCTTGTTATAAAGTCGCGGCCCGCGGCGAATCTACGCGCTCTGATGACAGTGATTATGCCGGGCTTGTTACCAGCTATTGCACTCTTTTCCATGCATTCAGTGGCAGTAGATTTGCCGGTATGCGAGGAGAGTAGAAAACGAAAAACTGCTCCGCCAGCTGCCTCTCTCTTTTCATTTAGTAAAAGTCTTGATGACAGGACGATCTGCATATGCATGTGGATATTATGTTTGTTCGAATAAATCTTACGGATGAATATTCTTCTGATATCCAATATAAATCTAGAATATTTTATTTTTTTACGTAAGATTAATTATTTTAAAAAATTAAGCTTTTTCTGGTTTCGAATAAAAATAATAATTTCATAAATTAAGGAGTCACTAAATCTTTTTTTTAATTAAATCTTCTCATTTCATTTATTTTAAAACTAATTTTGTGCTCTTCAAAAAGTAAAATAAAATACAATTTTTTTTAAATAATTAGTATACTGAAATTCTTGTAATAATATTCTTTTAGCACATTCGATAGAAATTGGACGGCCTATATGCTGTCGAAAAAAATTATTATAAGTTTTTAAAATTTGCCTGCTAATAGCATAATGGACTCAAAGCAAGCGCTATATTAAAAAGAAAATACAAGAAGGAGCAGGATGCCCAGGGTGTATTAAAGCCGTTGGCCGTGTAAACGTCTACTCGATGATATTAACAGCGATCTTGATATTAACGCATTTACAGAAGCTTGCAAGGTCTTATCGGCTTATTAAGTAGCTACCACATTATGAATCATTAAACGAGTTTCCCGATATTTTTTGTTTCGTCTCGAGAAATAATCGAAGCGATCCAAGCCAATCAAATGTTAATATTCGATTAAAGACCTGATCTAACGGAGATCAAGCGTATATAATACCTTTTTTTTTTAACTTCTCGCTCTCGTTTTTCTATTATCTTAATAATTCAAAAATAAGCTTCGAAACAAATTAAAATAATCGGCTTTTTTGAATAATATTTGACGATGGCTAATTAAATCATTTTGGCATGTATTAATAATCTAGAAAATATTGCAAAAAAATGACGGAAAGTAAATCAAGAGCGAGCTAGTAAAGCACTAGGCAGCTCAGTCGAGAATGGCGCGAGCATGCGAAATCGTGACAGTGCATTAGATTGCAGAGCGGCGCGGAACGAACTGAGCCCTTTAGAGTTAAATCAAAGAAAGGAAGAGATCACGAAACGGCCACCGGACGAAAGATCGTCGGCCCGGATAGAATATACTTAATTATATTGAATTTACCTAATTGGCAGGGTTCTTGGGGGAGAATCTAGCTATCTTGGTCGGGCTATCTCAGGGCCACGTCTTTATTCGAGGCATAGGCGCACGAGCGTATATACGGCTCGTCGCTTTCCAGTCGTGAATGCGCGAGTTTAAGCTTCTCGGGGAAGTTCGAATGGAAATCGGCGCCGAGGACTCGTTACAGACGGCGCAGCCGGCTGAACTTGCGTTAACTCGTAATTACTACGGACGGCTGTATCGCGCCGTTTCATCGGAGATCCGCGCGCTTCGGGCTGATTTTCTTTCGGGGAAGGCTTTCTGTGTTGCCGGGAGGAAAAATCTAGGCAAAGGACAACCGACGAAATAGCGAGAAAACGAGAGCAAATTGCTTCCTTCCAAGTTTTCCGTAATCGCTGAACTTGTAATTGGGTCAGGCGCTGAGAGGATAGCTTTGCTTTAAACTTGACAGAAATCTTTAATTGTAAAATAAACATTTTTAGACGACAAATCAAAATTAGATCGCTGATCTGATTTATAAAACATCACTTGTAATATGTACAATCATTTTAAAATTCTGCGCAATTTTTCTGTTGTATTTATTATTTTCCAATTTTAGATTCGAACATTGGAGATCAATAAAAATATAACAGATTTTTTCATAAATACAATATTAGATTATTTACTTTTGCTTTCCAGAATCATGGATTTTAATTAGAAATTAATTTATAATGTTTGAAGAAAACAACAAACAACCATAATACGCTTTTAAAACGCTTATAAATGGCAAATTTAAAAAGAATATAAACAGCTGAGCATAAAAGCGTTGACAGTGAAGCAAAATGAAAATGAAAGCCGGCCCAATGGAAACGGTTTAGGACGAAACTCAGTAAATGATTCGTAGAGAAAAAAGACTGCGGCCGGCGGTACCTTACGATAAATAGAACAAATATGGCGAATGAATAAAGGCAGCAGGAAAGGCAGAAGTGTTTTTTTAAATTGAATGGAGTAGTGCCGGTGGCGGCGAGCAAGCACTGGCGGCCCGAGCTTTATTGTTTTCCAGGCCCGAGCCGCGCGCGCATAAAAAAGACGGACTTTATGACGCATATCGGAAAGCGCGCGCGGCTAGTATTTCCATGTTCGTCGGGTCCTTCGGAATTTTAATAATTCCAGCGGAGCGGCGCAAGTCTGACAGCTCGAGTGTCCGCGGCGGCTGAGTGCGGCGCTTATGCGGCAATATCGCGGCCGCAAGCACTTATAAATAAATAAATTATACGGAAGCGGAGCGCGCGCTGCCACCGGGAAAAATTAATTTTCCCCCGGGGCGCTAAAAGTGTGCGCGGACGCGCTCGAGTGCGGCGCGATGACAAATAATAATTAAAACGCGATCGAGCGCTTGTTGATTTTCGCGGCCGGCGGCCGGGGAGTATAGTGATTTTGCGAAAACTCTCGAAAGCGCGCGCCATCCGCATCGAACCGCATTCGAAATTTTAATTGCGGCCGCGGGAAATGGATTTTTATTTCTTGTGCTCATATTGCGGCTGCTTCGTTAGCCAGGCCGGCTTTTTATCGAAAAAAAACTTTTGCGATAATGAGGTTGATTATGCTGCGCAAATATTTATCTTAAATCAGCAGCGGCGGGCTTGTATTTTGGACAATTTTTCCCTCGTGCCCCATTTGTTTTTTTAAATGCTAATTAAAACATTACTTTCGCTGATGGAGTGGAAGAAATTACTTGCTAAAATTTTGTGAATGACACTTTAGACGGTGAAAAATAACTTTCGCATTGAATATTTTCTGTCCTGATGGTTGTTGTTATATTTTATATTTTACTGTTTCGCCGGATAAATGTTTGGAGAGCTTCGTTACTGGAACGGTATTTTAAAAATTTTCCTCGTGTCGCAATTCCGCGTCGATCGAGCAATTTTTCATTGCACTTATGGCCATCAATTTTATGAAACTACGTAGTAAACGACGAAATAACATAGTTATTACGTTTCAAAAGAGTGTGAAAATCACTGCGAACCACTGCATTTGCTCACGCGTTAACTTGTATAAAACTTGGTAAAGTGATGATTCACACAAACAACCCCATCCTGATTGACGACCGGCTATTACGGCGCCCCAATAACTTTTCCTCCTGCGTATTGTTTTATTTGCTTTTTTATTCTCTGCAAGGTTTTTATTTTAATGTTTTCAAAATCAAAAAAGTCAGCCGCCAAACTTTTAAACAATTCTCTCAAATTTGCAAAAAGACAATTTGTGCAAATGACAAAAATAAGAAAGCACAAATCATTGAGAGGTATAATTAAAAGTGAAATTTATTTTTATACTTGGGAAAAGAGTCAGTTTTATGTAGGAAAAGGGCCGTATCTGAGGTGCGTATCTGCAAATACGTTGTCAATTTGATGTCTGTTTACGTCCAGCCCCGAGCTTTCTCTTGCATTTACACTCGCATATAACAGGTCCAGCACACAGGACTCGCCTTAATAACAATGTGCTCGGCGGCCGTATTTCAAGCAAGCGCCTCTTAAGCGGCGTCCACAACGGCCTGGCAAAAGGGGGGCTTGCAGTAGGAGGGAGGAGGAGGGAATGCGCGTAAAATAATATCTTCCGGAGTTTATTGCGGCGGCGGTGGCTTGCGCCGATCTCACGTGTGCAGCATTTGTGCGTCGTAGCTCAAGAGCTGTCGATTCCGCGGCCTAATTATCGAACGCAAGTTCGCGCCCGCCAGTCAGCCGGGCAAGTTCTTCTCTTCCCCCCCCGACGAATATAATAAATAACGCCGAGAGCTTTCCGCTGTAATAACGGCGATAATGCGCTCACGCCTGCTCAGATATACGACTATCAGATTGCAAAGCGGAAAGCGCGTCAGTGCATGTGTGCGCATTTGCAATTTCGAAAAGTATACACTCGCGCGCCGGGATTTACGAGTCGAGCTGATTGGCCGTTTCTCTTGTTTTCGATTCTCTTTTTGCGGAATAGTACTTGTCAAATAAAATTCGCCTTTGAATGTCTCTCTTAAGGTGGGCTTTTCTTTTTTGCTTTCTACACGCGATCTTTATACGCTCGCTTGAGCTGGCGTTGTCAGATGAAACAAGTTCGGTGCATATTTTTCTTAATGACTTATTAGCTTGACTCGTATTTCTTATAACTTTATTACTTCTGCTTCTTTGAAGTTCTTTAATCGCGTAACTGTACATGATGAATTCGAAAAGCTTAAATTATCGCTATGTGAAATATTTTGATCAGTCCCCTTTGATTACGGAAGCATAATTCGTTGAACCTGTTATTAGGCAATGAATAAATGGTCCTTTTAATTAATGATTGTAACATGCTTTTGCGTTGAAATTGTATATTAAGTGTAAATAAAGTGTAAGAAAGTAATATGTTATTTCATTTTTTACGCTTCACTGTACTTTATTCAGCACTCAATTAGATGATGATTTTAAAATAACTTTCAACGATTTATGCGAACTGTAATTAATTCTTCAAAAACTTTGATCCTTGATAAACTTACTTCAACTACTGTTATATGCGTATCGGTATATCTAATACACGACATACCATAATCCTCTCTTAAAAAAATGATGGATGAAATCTGTCATCACAATAAGACTGTTTTGATTGGTTACTATTGACTGATTTGATTGGTCTGTACAAAATGAGCGCCAAAATGGAG
>UCOL01003701.1:0-17667 GCA_900474335.1 Ormyrus nitidulus | reverse complement strand
TTCGAAAGGTGAGATCAAACTCTAACGGTTAAAAACAAATTTTATCAATAAATCTTTATTTATTCAAAATTTATAAATAAAAATTTACGATAAAATTAAGCTAAAATTACAACAGTAGATTTTTTATGTTATTTTAATAGTCATTCTTTAATTGACTATAACTTTTGAACAAATGAAGATTTTTTGATGAAATTTTTTTTAATTGATAAGTTTTGATCTCACCTTTCGAACGTCAATACTTAAAATACTGTACCGCTAATAGTTGAGAAGTTATAAGTGATTAAACAAAACTCAATTTTTCATAGATTTTCAATGTTAGATTGAAAATATAGTAACATTATTTCAATTAATACATTGAGAGATGAATCATCATGAAAATTACTGTTTTATTCGAAGAAAGACCAAGAAAAGTAGCACATTTTATAGAAGATTTTCTTATAAATATAATATAAATATAGTAGATTGTGCATCATGGGCGTAAAATAGTACGTTCCCGCTCGTGGTGTACATATTATTTTTTGACACGTGACAGCGAAATCGACGCAAGACAGGCATAAAAAATCGAATTTTGCACCCGCGGGGTAAAAAAATATATAGTAAGTTTGCTGCATAGATTATCAAAGACACGATGGATTAGCCATCAATTACAGAGTGCAGAATTCCTGCACGTTACAATTAGACGGTAAACTCCAAATCGTTTTTGGAGATTTTGGAAATTAACATTGTTACATGCATTAGAATCTAAAATGACTATTTCAGTAAATTACGTTTATAAAAGCAAAATAATTAAAAACAATTTATTTGATATTTGTTATATTATAATTGTTTTATACATTAAAAGAAGAGAGGAGCTTTAGTAAAAAGATTTCTGTATGTCTCTCGTTAAAAAATTAAAGATTTTATAGAAATTAAATTTTATTTTTATAGCACAATACAATAATTTGTTTTATTTTTTCAGTTTGTCGAGTCTGTGGTAGCTTTACCTTCATCATTTTTATCAAGACTTCTTTTCTTACAGGATAAAAACTATAAAACAAAATTGTTTACTGAATCTTGTATTTAATAATCATTTTTTATAATTTCCTAAATCAAAGCCGTTTGTCATTACTGTAAGACTGTTAATTTCAGGGAATCTAGGCCAAAAATGCTTTGAAGTTCATAGTCTAATTGTAATGTGTCAGAATTCTGTACCCTATAATCAGAGGCTAGCACTCGGGCTAGCACGTACCTTTGACACTCTAGACTCCAAAATGGATCTAACCAATGAATAATTTAGAAGAGCTTATTTTGCACGTTTGTATTTGCTTAAAATCTTTCATTGGCGTATTAGAAATATAAAGATTTGTTCTACTAAAGTTATACCAAACAATTTTATTACAATAGCAATCGATATATTTTAATCAAGTTATACAATACTACAAAAGTGTTTATTTTTCTTTAATAAGAGATATATGTTTGTTTATGTAGTTTAATATTTTATTAATCTTTTTTTTTAACTAAAAAGCTTTTTTTTCATTAAAAATCTACGTAATAGACTCCTCTTTTAAAAAAAAAATTGTTCACTCGAAAGCAGTAATTCTTAACATACATTAGTTATCATTTCTTGTTTCCTGTTTTTAGTTTCTTGCATTGCAAATAATGTTATATTTTTAAACCAATTTGCATTTTGAAAAATACTCAATCAAGGCAGAAGCTTAAGGTTTCCAATTATACGGTACATTGTTATCACTTGTAGTCTATTTCAAGCTTGTACTTGTATATTTGATACAAATCGTTCTTCCACTTAAGATTCGTTTAAATTTGAAGATTAAAAAATTTCAAGTGAGATAGCCTTCAATGCAATAACATTGAATATAGAAAAATCTTTTAAAAAAGACGAAATAAATCTTTTTTACACATCTAAATATAATATAGTAATTCTTCAAATAAAAGCATCGAAAATTAGCTGTAAACTCTGTTGAAAAATTTTTGTAATTATTTAGCATTTATCAACTAAAATGAGCAGATAAATGTTAGTGACATTTCAAAGTACGCAAACCTGTTATGACAATGTAATACAGCAGAGCATAATAATACTGAGTAGACTAATGGCGAATGTAATTAAACACGTGCTGTGGATTCACTGCAATTTTTTAAAGTCTCTGTAAATCTATAACTTCATTGATTAGCTCAATGCATTTCACACTTCAAATTTTCTCAAACAATTTTATACAATACTTAGGACTTTTTTACAATTACAATATAAATATTAAGTTGATTTTTTTAATATTTCATTTTCAATAAATAGTTAATTTGTTTAACTAAGAAAATTTAGAAATCTAAAGATCCTTCTGAAAGTATAGTTTAAGAGAAAATATTGAATTTTAGAAAAAAAGTAAGATAAAAATAAGAGACTTGATCCAGAAAAAAAAACTAGAACAAAAGTAAGGAGAAGTGAAGCAAGGAAAAAAAGACAAAAATAAATAGAAATAATTTTTAAAAAGTTTTGCATTTAAAAGATTCATAAAAACTTACAAATAAATGATGACACATTAAATACTTTTATACCCTTTTTAACCAAGTGAATGATGTTTTAAAATTGACAATACCGATATCTGCTGAAAATAACAATTGAAATATATTACCCAAGATCTTAACGTTCTTTCAAAATCGCAGCTAGATTCGTAAGCGAAAAAGCGGAGCGAAATAGAGAAAAGAGAGCAAGAAGAACAAACGCGTGACGAGAGATGTGTGTGCTTTTGCGCTACCGCTCGACGGACGCAAGAAACAATTAGTGTTCTCCTCCTAATGCGCCGCTCATCCGAACCAAAATTCCTCCGCGCTTTTTTTTTTCTTCAAATCGGCATTTTTTTCGTTCGTTCTCGAGCGCCCGACAGCTCGCCACCAGTGTTGTTCGAGCAATCGCCGTCGACAGCTACACGGCGATCGGCCGCGCCGAAAACGTTCTCGACTGCTACGGGGCGACGGGATAACGAGACCGGCCCATTAAGAGGAAGGACAGAGCTCGAGAGCACTAGAACGGCCTGGCCAGGATTCGCGCCGGCCGTTTACCCAGACGAAGCACTCTCGAGGGAAAACGGAGTGTCGACTCGATCGACGACTCGGGCGACTAAACGTGCGGACACACCCCTGCAAACAAGCAAGCAGGTTCTCGCTCCCCGGTTTAAGGTGAGTCCCGAAACGGTCTGCTTCCAGAATCTATGTTTTCTTTGGTCCCGAATCTCCCAGGACCTATAATAACAGAGATTGAATCGAGCTTTTACTGGCGAATGATTGATCGAATCATTGGATACAAATTTGACGAAGCATCATAAGATATTTATTTTTGGTAAATATCTCATTATCATCCCTTATTTCGTAAGAGTCAGTCATATAGATCTTGCACTTGAATGTGTCAAAAACACGAAACGATTAATACAATTATATTTGTTGTAGTGTCAATACCACTACTTTCTTCAAGTGTATTATACTGCTTTAGTGATTGAAGAGAAACTGTATTGAAAAAAATATTCTGTAAGTATTTTTTTTTCTCGGTGTTAATTCTATACGTGTTATTATTGAACGTTATTATAACAGACTTTTCTCAAAACTAAATGAACAATGAAATCGGAAAAATGTAAACTACTTTCAGAATTTATTTATAATATAGAAAAAGTGACTTGAATATAAATTTAACTGAAAGTTATTTTGGTAAAACGATTGATTGCTAATTCTAATTTTTTCACTTATTCCAATATATCTGATCAATCAAATAAAAGAGTATGAGAATTACTGCACTTCCAATTATAATATTCCACTACGTTATTGCTTCCATTTGAAAATGCAAATTATAATTACGTCGATGCAGAAGTGCTAAAGATTCACAGACAACGCAATAAATTTTTTATCCATAATTGCTCCTTATTAACTGATTCATAATTAATTAATTTAATACGGAAAAATAGAACACTTTCAAGTGAAATATCATACAGTGGATCTATTTACCATTACAATATTTTATAATATATTGCTACAATCAATACTATTAAATAGAATTTGATTTTCTATTTCTAATAGCAAGAATATTTATTCATTTTGGAAAATCAAACATTTTGTAGTAGTTGATTACATTTACATATGAAGAAAAATGTGTATACAATGAGAACTAATAGCAATGATAATTCAACTAGCTGTTTTAAAAAAAATTATTTAAAATTGATCCCAAGCAGAAATCTTTTTCAGCTTTTTCACTTTGAGTCGGATTTCAATAAGTTGCTCTAGAGTTATCTCCATCTAGCGAATCACAGACCGGATTCTACTCCAATTTCCGCAAAAGAATCTTGCAATTGATTTTTTCTGAATCTCTCTGTGCTAAACTGAGGGATTTCGATACTTAATTCTTTATAAGCCCGGTCATTTTTATATCTATTGATTTTAGGAATATATATAAATATTATATAAATGCAGGAAAAATTATTATGATTCAATATATTTCAGGAAATCCTACGTCTATTTATAATATTATAATATTTAATTCAGTATTAGTTTTACAATTTAATTAAACAAAAAATTTGAAATTTCTATCATTGTTTTAGAGTCCTTAAAATATATTCAGAAAATTGATAACAAAGATAATTTTTCAGTACACTAAATAACGATAAATTTAATATTTATTTTTGTAGTGTTACCCTGTTGGAAAATTCACGAGTTTTTTTAGCCATTTCATTAATAGTTGATCAAATTTGGTCAACCTACAAAAAATTTGTTAAAAATTGTCCAAATAATAGTGAAAACTTCCAACAGGATATAATAATGAGATTAATCAAATTATATAGAAAACAGAATAAAAAATAATTTTTTAAAGAAATTTTTTAGGTATTTATATGTAAACAGCTTTATAAATCATAAAGAAACAACTTCTACTTTATCTTCTTCTAAAGGTAAAATCGAATATTTTTTAAGGGTAAACTAGAAATTCGATGGTAGAACGTACCGACCGCGACACGAGCACTTGTTATCGCACAGTTCTTCGAGGTAGACATCAGCCGATAAGAAACTACAGTAGCATTCGAAGAATAAATTGTTCGATGATACAGAAGGAAATGTTTTAGTTTCAAAAAATATTGCAGATGGCAACAGAATATTTAAAATTTGTTATCTTTGTTATCTACTAGTAACTATTAAAAGTGTTTTTACTATGTCAATTAAAACGTGTTTAGATTGGCTTCTATTATAATTTAACTTTCTATTTTACTGAAAGTAAAAATAAAATTATTAATAATATTTTTGCTATTTAATCAGATGGTCTCAAGTTTTTGTAATGTAAGAAAACAAAAAAATAGATTAAGTAGTATATGTTTCCTTGAACACCTTCAAGCAGTCTTGGACACCCTTCGAGGTATTAGATTAAGCTTTAAACTTAACTACATTCTAATCGACTCTCGACAAGTATTGTATAAGAAACGTAATTGTTCCAATTTGACTTTACACTCTATTTAAATCAGATTTACGCGATTGGTACTCTCGTGTATCTTTAATTATACTAAACTGGTGTCAGCTTACTAAAACTGTACTATAAAGTGACTGTTACTCGATGAAAATCAATCACTTTAAGGTATATATATGAAACATATGTATTGTAAATGTTACATTTCATATATTACAAGAAAAAACCGCTGCCAATTCATTGGCACTTAGCTTCCTCCAAATTAATTTATCGTTCCTTTATTTATAATAATACTTCAAATTTGAAATCCAAATAATACATTATTTTAAAAATGTAACTAACTCGACTAAATACACAAAAAGTTTATCTTTTCAAAAAAACTTCAAGTTAATTGAATCATTTTTTCTCCAGTAATTATTGGACACAGAAAATTCATTTTTTTATTTGATTTGAACTATATTGATGGCATGAGCGCATAAACGTGCTTTTTTTTAAAAAAGCTTATAACTCTTAAATTAAATTATCAACTGCTCTGAAAAAATGTTGGTAATTAAGAATATATATAGCTATAATCTAAAATTTTCAAGCCCATTTATCAACTAGATTTTGAGTGAAAAGCTGAAGACTAACAAAAATAAGTTTTCTATGTCCAACGATTACGGGAGTAAAAATGATTCAATTGATTTGAAGTTTTTTATTATTTACGTTAGAACGTAAAATATGATCCTTGTAATTTCTTTTTATAATTTTTGAATATAAATTATTTTTAATTGTATTTGCTAAAAATGATAAAAGCTTAAAATGATAGTATCATTGGTTACTGCGATCTGTTTTAATATTGAATATTAAATTTAATCGGATTCACTGAAAAAAGTAATGGTTTTCTTTGTTTCTCTCACGAGAGGGAAGGGTGGGTAATTGTAACAGGTTATACAAAAACTCAAAAAATTACTATCACAAAGCTTCCTCTAGGAGGAAGCAATTGAATAAACATGATTAATATCTGCAGGTGATTTCTTGACTTGAAATAAGATGCTGCATTACATATTATTAAGCAAATTCTCAAAATTTAAACTTGAAGTTTCAAATATTAAACTACTATTTATTTTTTCTGATATAATAAAAAGCACTGTACGTTGAATAGGAAACAGTTCAATGTGAAGAAGCTTATTTATTTCGAAAAAGAACCTCTTATGCTCGTCAAGTGAGAATGAAATGATGATTAATTGAAATTGAAGAATTTCTTCTGATAAGGGCAATTTGTCTTACGAATTACGAATCGACAGCTTTTTTGTCATCTACATTAACTTCAATGGCTCGTGATTAGCCGTTTTTCCTTGTTGTCATAGTACGGCAAATCGGCCCATGATCATCCGCTCGGCGGCGAAGTTTTCTCGCTCTAAATGTATCAGTATGAATGCCAGCCAAAGTAGATTTCTCCGCTTGCGAGAGTCCGAGCTACGTAACAGAGGGACAAGCAAGAGAGCATAGCAGACCCTGCAGCTTCGCAGGATCATGCTAACTATCCGTGTGGCACTGTGTGCGACCTCTTTTCGACGGCCCGCTTATATGGAAGAAAGAAAAAGAGAGAACTCGAGTCACCCTTAACCGCTCGCTTGATGTGGTCGTTGGCTCGCACGCTAACTCCCCTACGATATAAGGAAAAGTAGTGTACACCCCTCGCTCTCGGTTTCGCCAGACACACACACACACACACACACACACACACATACGCGCGCGCGCACGCACCCACTTGGGGGCAAATTTTCTTTCGGAAAATAGCTTTACCTTTTACTGGTGGAGGAAATCGAATCTTTCTTTGCGCACGCGTTCGACCTATACGGAATCTGTCCTTTTATGCTAAACACGTGCTTGTAACGAGAATGCATTTCCTTACGTGCGCTTCTTGGACAATTTCTGTACGAAAAAGGAATCTTCCCCTCTGGAAATTCGTTAGTTAGCCGCATATGAAAAGTGTTAACCGACTTTACACGTCGTCGTTCGAACTTTTCTTGCTAAATTCGTGCAAGTTTCGAGAATTGCTTTTCTGCGGCTATTTCCCTTTTTTATTTATTAAGAAAATTTTGAACTAAAATAAATGTAGAGGTAAAAAATAAATTTTAAAACAAATTTTAATTTAAATTACCCAGACGGCAAAAATATCCCAAATGAATTCTTTTTAAGCAGAATTGACTTAAAAAGAATTCATTTGAAATAGTTTTGCCGTCTGGATTAACTTTTGACTGTTGTACAGAAACATGTTGTAAAGCCATTGTTTCTCTCTTTTGCGTAACTATAAATAAGATAAATAGTAAGATGCTTGATCAATTGGATTGGAATAAAAAGATACTGTTGGTCCATTAATAGTTATTTTTTTATTAATATAAAGAAAAGACCTTAACAGCAGGACCAATAGTATCTTTTTATTTCAATAGTAACTATAAAGATGTTTTGTAAAAGTCGTCATAGAAATGATAGAATTTGTAAGTTAATTAATTTTTTAAAATTTATAAATATAAAATGTTGATTTTGATAACAAGAAATAACGTACTAATAATAAATAATTTTTTATATAATGTATGGTTTTCATTTAAAAATATTTTTGCTATTTAATTATATATTATCGTAAAGAAATATTTTTGATTAACGACTATTGACCGTTTTACATTTAATTGTTTTTAACTTAAAATAATATTTTCAAAAATCAATGTTAACTTTAAAAAAAAAGAGATATAAAGGCGCTTAACTACCTATTATTATCCCTCTTCGAACATTATTATTTAACCTTCTATCTCATTCCCTCTGTGCTAAACTTTCTTTCTCGTGTAACAAATGTTGCGTAGTAATTCTGACGAGACAAGCTAGTTACTGTAATTATTTTGGAATGATCATTGTTCCGGGGCAGCGTACACGTAGCGTATAGAAACTAAGCACACTTCATTCATTTTCTAGACCCTATCAGTGAGTGAATGATCCACCTTACGCTGCTATTCAACACATGTCAACAGTTTCTCACGCAAGTATCTCGTAAAATATCGCTAATGTCTTAATGCGACGGAGTATTATAATAAATGCGATTTTAACAACGGGTCTATCTAAATAAGATGTAGAGCATCTATATAACTGCGCAATCACTCGCAGTAGTGTTAATTAAAGGTTAAAAAAATTAAAAGTTAAATTACGTTCTTTAATTTTGAACTAAATGCTTATTTTTATAAAAATTCTATTCATTTCATTTTTAACGAATAAATCAATGTATTTCATTACTTAGATAGCAAAATACATTCAATTTTATTAAGTATACGTGCTTGAGACAATTCAAGTTTGTAGGAAGTCATTAATAAAAAATAGAATAAAAAAACCGCTGTCATAAATCGCATAAAATATCGCGAAAAAAAAGAAGATCTCGAGAGTTCCACATCGTCACAGTTGTCAATTAACCTAGAGGAAGCTGTTTCTGCGAGTTCGGTTGCCGATGGTGCCGTTCAAATGGACGTCATATAAACGCAAATATTTCTAGAAGAAAGTTTCTTCGAATACTAGGTAGTGTAGTGAGATGTGAAACGGATGGACACTTTGACACTGAAAACTACGGAGCGCAGTATCTGAACATTATTGTCGGCAATCTGATGCTGAAGGAAATGTTTTACATTAGTGAATCGCATCAAAAACTGGTGGAACGCATTAGCTTAAGCGTCGGTGATCTTGGACTTGGGAATTCCATCCTGAGCTCCATCCTCTTCTTTAATGACGTTTGTGTCTCAATAGGCTGTTAAAAATTGGCAATTTTCAATAGTGTATACCTACGTACATCCATTAACCTCCAAGCGGCCAGGATGGCACCTTTTGCTGCCAACTTTTGGTTCGTTCATATCTTTAGTCCTTCAAGAAATTTTTCAAAGGAAAAGTCCGCCAAAGTATGACTTTGACACATTCTTGAATGCCGGCCGCCTGCAGGTTAAATATATGTATTGAACATTGGAAATTAAATTTTTAACGGTCGATATCTCCGGAATGAATTATCAGATAAAAAATGTTAGAAATTTTTATTCGAGAGTTTACTCAGCTCTTTCCGAAGATATTTTTTGCGCACATTTTCGGAACATCCTATATATATATGGGACGTTTTACGTCACTTTTACATCCCTCCTGTCCAAACATTGAAACAACACACAAAGACATTTGAGGGTTCTTAATCTTCCTTGTTATACACTTTCATATATTTATATATTTATTTATTTCCTCGGTACTTTCGATAGCAATAGGTTTTTTTTTCAATTGTCCATCTAAATTATTTTCTACGAAGTTTTTTATTATGATATAATATGTCTTTTTACAAAAATCGAAAATAGTATTACCCAAAAACATCTAATAAAACTCTATTCAACAATATATTATCAAAATTTTACGTAATCCTTTAATGTATGAATTTTAATGAGTATTTCTTAGATACTGCTTTCACATAGACAGTTATTTTAACTATTACATTACTTAATTATCATATGTGAATCATAAATTAATTATCTCACAGCATTGAGTTTCTCTTAAAAGACAACACATTCATAGGGTTTTTCTTGTGTGAAAAATACATAGATCTATGTGCAAATAAAGCGGTTGAGGTGTCCCCAACGCCAGAAAAAAAGTAGTTAGAAACGGCTTACCAAAGCGATGAGCTTAAGGATCTCATGTCGATAATGAGATAAAAAAAAGAGAGGTCAAGTGAGAGGGGCTAGAGAGGGAGGCTAACGACCTTATGTACGTATCTACAGATTTCGTAGGACACGAGGAAAGCTCGCGCGAATACAACGCTTGGCTGGATACGAGACAGAGCATCAAATGACGCAGCCGTTAAAACCGATGTTGCTCCTGCTACCGCAGCGTTAACAATAACGACAGCCTTGCTGCACGAGCTAAAGCTGACTAAAGGCTACCGGTGCCTGCGCATAAAGCTGCGAGCGCGAATAAACCTCCCAGTCAAAAGGCTCTCGAGCCGTTTTTTTTACGCTTTTTATCATTTTTTTGTTCAACGGGATACATCTCTCGCTCGTATCGAGTAAAGAAAGCTATACATAAATGTATAACTTTATACTCGTTGCCCGATGCAGCAACGCACGCTTATTCGGGAAACTCGTTAAAAAGTCCAGAGAACAACGGAGCGACCTTTAATGCCGCAAACTTCCTGACGTATGTCCATCTCTGGCTAACCGAGATACAACTATCTCCGGCCATTAACTTTATTTTGCGCGCTGTTATCGATCTATATCCTCTTTTCATTTATTTTATTTCGAGCTGCAAATTTTTAAAATTTATTGCTGCATGAACTTTCAAGTATATTTCGATTATTTGCTCCAATATTAATGAGGCTTAAAAATATGCTCTAATTTTCGGTCCCGGGATTGTTAATTGATTTGATGTATCAAAGTAATATTAAATTTTAAATTGATTATTAATGAAGTCTTTCATTCCCAATATCTCTGCGAATTATTTCGTTTTTTTATGAATACTTATGATTACGATCAATTCGTATTTAATATAAAAAATAAATTTATTTTGCAAGAACACAGAATACTTTAAAAGCTTTCTGAAATAAATTTAATTTTTGAAAACAGAAAAACTAAAACTCATTTTTACGTAAAAGCACAAGAGACTGTATTAATACTTTAAAAGGATCCTGTTTTATGGGACTTTTTTTACTAGACACAAATTTTTTGATAATATTACCAATTTTTCAGATCCTTTTAACTTGCATTTTAGAAATTTTAAGTCAATTAACTTCGCTGAGCATATTATCAAATCAGAAAGTAGAATTGCAACCTGCTGATTGTAAGGATTTGCACAATGCATCATTGTACGATTGACGTAAATTGAATAAACCTTACGGCACACCGGTTGAGTCTGCACTTTGTACCTCGTTCTCGGAATGCGATAATCCTCCAACACTCGACAACTATCTAACGATGCTCTGGAGTGGCAATAATCGAATAGCGACTGTACTGTATTTCAAAAAGTGAAAATCCCCAGAATCTTTTGCTTTGAATCAACGATTGTACAAATTGCACTTTTCATACTATTTCGGAATCACTACAAATACAAATGAAATTCGATAATCAGGTGATTGGCACGTGATGTTTCATCTGATTTTTTTTAGTAAGAAAAAGACAAAGAGTGGCCAGATGACTTCCAACCCGAACGCCGGCCATATAGTAAGCTCCCTGTCGCGGGAAAGGAAAACGACTGGGAGGAGGTCCAACGACAGAAGAAACAAAAAGAAGTAGAAGAAAGAGAAAAAGGCGGATAGACGACAAAAGACTGAAAGCGAGAGAACGCGCCGGGTTTCTCCCAAACGGGGAAGGAGTGCGGCGCTCATGGAGCTAGCACAGGGACGGGCGTATGCTGAAATTATTAGAGCGATGAAGAATTTAGGACGTAATCCAGGCTTCTGTTAAGAGAGCTAGGGAGGTCGGGGACCTCTGGAGGTAGTATTAGATGAGCCTTTCAGATCAGCTGCAGATCATTGCCTTGGTAGGCCATTACACTACCAACTAGCTAATCTAATAAGCTTATTTAATAGCAATAAATCGTCCCCCTTATTTCTATTACATTTTTCCCCCACATTTCTATTATAACAAGTTCAACAAGGGATCTCGCAATGAAATCCCCAAAGAAGATTAACATGAAGGAATATACGACTATTTTTAAAGGTATGCTCTTTCAAAATCCGTGGTTAACATTCAAACACAATTGAGTTTTGACTATATATATATATATATATAACAGCGTCACAAAAAATAACGTCATAAAATTCAATAGCATCATTTGCACGAAGTTACTGCATTTCAAAAAATTACATATTAATGTTGTTTGAATAATCTATAATTAGCTAATGCATTAGTTTTAACGCGTTCAAATAACAAGACACTGTAGATTGAAAGAGAAAGAGAGAAGAGAGTGCCAGTTTATAGAGTAAACCTGTTTGAAATTCTAACACAACTAAATCGATAAACATAGATGGTATGAATAAGCGTTGCTTGGTTGAAAGCAGGAGAAGAAGATAACTTCTTAGAATGGATAGGTGACAGATTGGATGTTTTTCTGTTTTCTGCTCTTATATAGAGAGCAGAAAGATTTTGTAGAAAAAACTACTGTCCCTAACAACGAAAAGCATCGTGAGACAAAATCTGATGTCTGTTTGACCCCGTCACGTCAGGGTCAAGGTGATTCGTGTTGTAGATCACATTTTTTTAAAGTTAATGACTGTCTGAAATCTTTGTTTAATTTCAACAACAATTAAATCTACTGCATACAAGGAGGATATTTCAACAAAAGTTGTACGGTATTTTTCGCATAGAGTAACCTTCATACCCACTTAGGTTTTTTGTCTGTGTCTGCATCCAGGGCACCTCCTCGCGGTGACGGCGGTCAACGGAGCAATTACGTTATTTGACTAAGTTCCTGGATTGCGGCGTTGATGCCGTCATGGCAGACACAGGTAGTAAACCTGGTGACTTGGCTAATGTAGACCTTGGTGACTTGGCTAATGTAGAGTTTATACTACAAGAAAAATTGACGAAATCGTCTCTTAATCGCATACTTGTGATTCAGAATGACGTGTTTTGCTATATTTGTTCGAAATTCGAAATAACTTCTTTACGGAAAATCATTAACGACGACATTCGTGAAACTTTCAAGGAAATATTTGGTTTGGAAATTGATGAGCTGGGAACGAACAAGTGGACTCCTAACATCATCTGCAATTGTTGCTCAAAGATGATGAACCGTCGAAAAAAAATAAGGATAAAGAAAGTATTAAGTACTCTGTTCCAACGATTTGGAATCCTCCTAGTAGTAAAGAAGACTGCTTCTTTTGTTGTAATAAAACAAAGGGCTTCAACAGCAAAAATAAACATAAAATTGTTTACATCAGTGTTGCATCAGTGATAATTCCAACTGTAGCTGTACATAAGGAAAGCAAAACTGATTGTGACTTTGTTGTTGAAGGTATCGAAACAATGGAAATGAATGAAGAGTCTGCTGATGAGCCTACCAGTGAGATTGATGATGGTGGCGAAAATGATATAGAGTGGACTGCAAGCACCAACAACTCGTCTACTCCATCCTTGGTATCTCAGTTAGAATTAAACGATCTTGTGCGAGATCTAGGCTTACCTAAAGACGGTTCAGAGTTACTAGCTTCATTTTTGAAGAGCAAAAATTTATTGCAACCCAAAACAAAAGTATCTTTAGTAAGTAACCTGTCTGAGGCTAAAATAAAAGAAGGAGTGTTCGGTGGACCTCAAATCAGGACTATGTTTAGAGATGCTGAATTCGTTAACGTATTGAATCCATTGGAAAAAAATGCCTGGCTTAGTTTTAAGTCAGTGGCCCAAAACTTTTTGGGTAATACAAAAAGCCTCAAATACAAACAAATCGTTGAAAAAATGATTACCGACTTTAGAGAACTTGGATGTCTTCGAAATCGCGTGACATCTCGATTAATTGTTAGATTGAATGAAATAAAATCAAATTAGTAGAATTCTTCATAATACTGTGCGTCTATTTATTATTATTCAAGTATCGATTTGCCCTTTTCCTTGCATTCTTAACTCAATAATATTACAATATGTAGGTTTCTTCCCTAGGCCAGAACATTTTTCTTGTGGGGCTGTGTAATGATAGATTAAAATATGCATCTAGACGGAAAAATATGCGATACACTGGAATTGACTTGCATACCAATATAATATTTTAGTATTATTTTATTATTCAAACGTTTCGCTTTTGGACAATTTTGTTAAAAATCTTCAACGCAGCTGTATAAAAGCATCAGGTAACAGCTGTTTCTTTTTTGATGCATTTACACCTAAGCGGGTAATAATAATTGTTTCTGGATAATTTCAAATTCTTCATCGCTGTACAAATGAAACGGACATGTATTATAAGCGGCTATTACTTTTTTCTAAGCAAAGATATATTGCCTGAAGCAAAGAAAACAGTGCCAGCAAGTTTCTCTTCTTAAAACAAGAGATTAGTTAGTAAAATCATGAGTATCTTTAATTAATAAAACTCATGATATTTTTAAATACCGCGGAATAAAAATTAAAAAAAAGGTTTAGCAGGCGTCAAATTAATCGTCATAAAAAAATCAAAAGAGGTATTACGTGTAGTTTTTAGAAATTTTCCCTTTTATAAAAATTACCCCTTTTGAAGGGTTAAAACGATCCAAATATCAATAAATATAAAAACTGGATAGAAATTCCATAAGATGTGGCGACGACCACCTATGGTAGCTCTACCATCCTTGTCCTCATTAAACCCGGTGACCGTGATTGCACTTTACTTGGACAACTACAACAAATGCTATTCACAGACTGTATTCACAGTATTCACAGACTCTTTCTTTAAAAAACTTTATTGCAGATGAATTGCGTCCTGCGATAGAAAAGATTGATAAGTGTACTTCGGATATCAAAGAGCTGAAGGCTCGTGTCTTAGCTATAGAGAATAATGGAAGCAATGTATCTGTCTCTTCTGTTGCAGACCCGAGTACACTATCGACATTCTCTAGTCAAATATGTAACGAAATCAGAGATGTCGAAGCAAGGGCCAATAATCTCATTATGTTTGGACTTAGTGAGTCGGAGAACTCGCAGAACGAGGATATCTCAGCTGTAAAGTCCATACTCACGAAGATTGATGGTCGGCCTCTTGATCAAATTAAGGTCAGGCATATAGGTAAGCCTGCTAACAAGAAGCGTTCATTATGTATCCACATGAACTCAAGAAGCGATGTTTTTACTGTTATTACCAAAGCAAAAATTTTACCAGAAGGACTAAGAGTATCTACGGACAAAACTAAGCTTCAGCGGGAAAACCTTACAGCTACTATATCATATATGAAGAGATATAATGAACATCATCCTGACAACCCGCTGCACGACAAGTATATTAACAACATTCCCACCTTAACCCGTTTCGTCCTGAATGGGCATAAAATTATCTCTGATTTTACATATATATTTTTCATAAAAGCAGTTGAAGAATAATCATGAAAACTCATATCCTGAAGGTTTTTGGGGTCGCTATTTTCGAATGTGATGTTATTTTTCTGATCGGACTGCATGATTTTCTAATATGGCAGCCAATTCGAAAAAAATCGCAAAATTTCGTGTATTTTTTTTTTCAAAAATTCGTCATTTTTTCCGTGAAAGCGTTGGGGGAGTCTGATGAAACTCTGGATTTGGTGGCATACAGATTTGTACTAAAAAACTCCATACCAAGAATTTTGAAATTCAATATGTCGGCTTTAAGATGGCGGCGGTAATTCATAATTTTACGATTTTTCAATCAAATATGTGATCCTACAGCGAGTTATAAAAATAGTATATGAGGGCAAAACTTACTTGCCATCATTACTAGCGATAAAACATATGAAATATTCATTATAGCTTCACAACCTACAAGATGTGATTCTTAACCTGAAAATCCATCAATAAATTCTATTGTTCACTGCTTTTTATAAGTCAAATTTTCAGTACCTGATGACATTAGGTATGGATTCTGTTCGATAAAAGTAATTATACAGTAACATGACCTTGAAATTTTCGGTTCCTAACCTCCAATAAATATTCAACACTTT
This sequence comes from Ormyrus nitidulus, assembly GCA_900474335.1. Taxonomy (NCBI): domain Eukaryota; kingdom Metazoa; phylum Arthropoda; class Insecta; order Hymenoptera; family Ormyridae; genus Ormyrus; species Ormyrus nitidulus. The sequence continues at coordinate 1,606 of UCOL01003701.1, read as the reverse complement.
GTAAGACTATTCGCTTTATGAAATCTACCTATTGTAGCATTTTTTTTTCCAATGTCTCTAATCCACTGGATGTTTTTCCAATAATTAAGAATGAATCAAAGATATTCATTAAGTGTAGCTATTTTTATCTGAGGAGTTTAGGAATCTTTTTATGCACTGTAGAAGTGAAATTAAATACTGCAATCGAAAAATTTCATAATTCAATGTAATAATCTAATAATATGCAACAATCTAATGCAGAGATACATTTAAAAAAATATAAATTAATGAATAAAGTCTAGGCATACAGGATACCTGTTCACCAAAAAATTAAATAACGACGGACCCGCAAGTATATTGTACATCGTATTTCTGAATGATTGCCCTATTGAAAAGATCTTATAAAAACTAATAAAATTTCATAGATTCTGGTGCAGAAACCGCATAGGTTATGCGGTTTCTGCACCCTTTCTATTGGAATTTATGGGATGTTTGCAACCGGGAACCCTTTTTAGCGATCCCTTCTCAAAGAACGCTAGACATCCCAGTCGCTGGACGCCAACCTCAGCTTTGCAATATTCCCCTCGCGTTACTTCTAAGAAATCAATCTTAAAAACAGTCGCAAATGCACAGAGCGCAATCCTTCCCAATTTCCAATTGATCGCCTAAGCGAGTCAAAGTAGTCCGACTCCCGACTAACCTCCAAATTATCCAAAATCCAGTCGATTTATTCGGCGACGTTGTATTCGACGCTCCCGACTAGCCTTCAAATTATCCAAAATCCAGTAGATGTATCCCGTACTGGACAATGTGTGTTGGACAGCAAGTCGCTTCTCTGATTCACTGGCTATGAGTGCCTAATTTTTTAATTATTCGCTGTAATTCATTAATAAATTGATGTTAGATTTTTTTAATTTTATTTAAAAAATTGAGATTTTAATGTTTTCTATTAGCTTACCCTGACTAATAGCAGAAAGTTTAACTTTGGTCTGTTCATTCTCGACAATTGGAACATCAGAGGCCCTTTCAAAACTTGTTCCAACTTTCACTTTTGAAATGTTTAAAATATTTGCACTTTAATAGTAGCAAATATCTCTTCTCTATATTCGTAGGTTGGCCTTCATTATTACACTCAACCAACCATTCTTTTTGCTTAATTGTCTGCTTCTGCACGTCGAAATCCAAAGGATGGAACCCATTTTTGCAATAATTGTCCCATTTTAACTTGGAGCTTTCTTTCTTCTGCTTAAGAATGCCCTTTTCTTTAACAAATTTTTGCCACTTTGTAAGTAGCTTAGAAAACTTATTATCTGATGCCAGATCAAGGAAAGAAGAAGAAAACTTACGTGCTCTGGGTACATTTTGCAGATAATGTCCAGATTTTATTCACTAAGATTTATAATCCGAAACTAGAAAAGTGCCTCGTCAATTTCGACATCGACTTCTTTTTTTGGTTATGATAACCAAAACAATAATAAAACCTTAGGTTAAATTTATATTATGTCAATTTTACCCGCGCTATGCGGACCTCTCTCTCTTTCTCTCTAGATTTCTAGTTCGTTTTTACCGGAAGTCGGAAGAACCGGAAGTCTGAATCGAAAATGAAGAACTAGATTCTATCGGAAAA
>UCOL01003700.1:0-17691 GCA_900474335.1 Ormyrus nitidulus | reverse complement strand
GCGATATATAGAACGGCTGCGGCGGCGCCGCGCTCACAAAAGAATCGACTGCTACGTCACCGGCCGTGACTCACTGCGGACTTCGCGAGAAATCTAATGCGGGGATGAATTCGCGTAGTTTCGCGGAGAGCGCGAGCAGATAAAAAGTCTTGATTTATCGCGGCCGCGCCAATATCGTATTGGGCCCATAAATTTGCGAACGATTGCCCCCCCCCCCCCCTTTTTCATTTAGGCCGCGCGGTTTCGAATTGAAAAAGGTGGGAGGTCTCGTAATGGGCTTCGGGCTTTTTGTTTCATTGTCTTTCGGCGGTAAAATGTGGGTGTCGTCCATTTGACCAGGAACGGGCTTGAAATTTATTTCACTCCAATTTTGTATAGGCTCTAGAATCGGGAAAAATTTTTATTTGCTAAATATTGTTGTGAATTTCTTATCATTATCTTTTAAATGCACCATGACCCAATTTCGTTTAAAAACTTTTCTCTCATTTCTATTGATAAAATTGGATAATGTATTTCTCGTTGGACTTTCTTTCTATTTATAAAAAGATTTCGAAACACAAATATTGTTTTACTTCGGAATGATGTCGTAACAAACTTTTTAAAGGAACTTATCAAACTTTCGAGCAAGATAAAATGATTTCATCCTTAAACTGCGGAAGAATATCAATTTTATCGAAATTTCGATAAAAACATTTCTTACTTTCTAATACTTTTATGCAACTTGAAAAAAAACTTTAAATTTTCTCCACTACAATACAAAATAAATTCTCCATTGTAAACAAGCACGAGCTGTAGAAGAACGTCCAACTATTAACCCGTTAAAAAAAATCGATACTCACAAGGAAACACATCTCCTCTCAGCCTTCATCGCGATATTCCGTTGGCAATACACCAAGACCAGATAAATAAATCCCCCAAAAACACCAAAAATTTTCTCCACGCAACAAAACAATCGTTCCGATCGACGTAAAACGCAAGTCCTCCCCAAATGAGTCCACCTGCTCAGTTTACCGAAATTGCCGCAAGCTTATCCCCGAATCATCCGTAACCGCCGCATCTCCTCCATCCCGACATAAAGCTCCCGTCGCGCAACAGATATAAATCCAAGGAGAATAATACGCCCCGCGCGCCGATCGATCGACAGATGTAACGAGAGGAGAGAGCGAGACACCCGCGTGGGTTTGCAGGTGCAGGGGGAGCACCTTCCAGGGCGCGCGCAGCCACCACGCCCTTCCAGCGCGACGGAGAGACACGAGTGCCGCTCTTCTGCTTTTCTGCCTCTCGTCGCTCTGCTGCTGGAGGTTTTGCGAGGGCTGCCTTTCGGTGGCGGGGGGGATGGTGCGACGAGGCTCGTTAATTTTTTTTTATATATTCGTCGTAAGACGTAGCCGCGGGTTATGGTTGGGCAGTAAAATAAGCGTGCGAATAAATGTTTTTCTTTGTTAAACAGAAGTTGATTGGCTCTCGAACGCCGTGACGAATTGTTCGCTGCTTACAAAGCGTAAGTAGATTAAGCATACAAAGTAGCATTGAGCAGTGTGTAAAGTTAGCATTTCCGGGTATAAGTGCGTCACATTGTTCCTCGACAATGCGTTTGTTTATTTAAAATAGTTCTTGAACTTCTCGCGACGAGCTTACACATATACAGCAATGTCATCGCGCGCGGAATAGCAAAGTATACACAATAATAATATTTTTCACGATATCTCGAAATTTAACCGCATCAAAAAACCGCGACGCCGCCACATCTTATCCCGAGAGGCGAAAGCATATTTTCATATAAAGCGAGGCGAAAGCCGCAGAAAAATAGCGTCTCGTATAATACAAGGAAATCTAACTGTGTCATCGTTTATGCGCGCGAGGGCCTTGAATCCAAATCTGACCTCAGAAATTGCTTTATCATGTCAAGATTTTCAGGTGGTCTAAATCATACGAGAATTTCAGAGTTATAAACGCCAAGGTCGGAATCCTTTTGAGGACAAGGCATGCACGATGCATTCGAAAATAAATATCTCCGTATGAATTGTTCAAATAAACACGGTAATGATAAAAAAAATCATATTTATTTTTATTATATTCTTTTTCGAAAAAGGAGAGCCTCATAAACTACTTCTTAAATTAAAAAACGCAGTTTTCTAATTTATTCACTTACCAAGACACCTTTAAATCACCTACTTCTCCTTAAAACGCTCCTTCCATTTAACTTTACCTTCGAAACTCACCTCAGCAGAGAACCTTTGTAAACTGCAATCCCTTTCCTCCCCAAGTCTCATTAACAACGCCTCCATTACACCGTAACTCGGCTCCGGTGCCCTCGTCGGGTTAAAGCGACTTTTTTTCTATTTCGCGTCGAGGTCTTACCTGCGGCAGGCTCCCGGAAAAGCTCTTCCTCAGTGCCGTTGATTGGCTTTCCTTTCCGCCAAGGCGACTCGGCGTCGTTTAGGCGAGCTTTAATTTCCGCGAGCTTTGAAGGGCAGGATATAAAAGGAGGCCGAAGGTGAGCGCGAGCTTCGTTTTAACGAATCGCTTTATCGATTTTTCCTCGCGATTCGATATATTGCTGCTGTTGAGGGCTGATGTTTCTTTTGGCGCTTTTTACTTGTCCGCTGATTTTGTTTGGCCTTTGACTCGATTTCGGGTCGAAAGAACGTGTTGAGTTTAGTTTTATTCGCTGTCTTTAATTAATAATGGTAGTATTTAAATCTATTAGGTAAAGGTATTAATTATGAGGTGCAATTAAACGTAATGATTTATTTAGCTATATTAAAATTAAATTATTAATACAAGTAAACTTCCAAGAGATATTTGTACAATTTCATCAGAATTTCAACTTTATTTTTGCATTAAAAATTATTTTAATAAAAATGCAATAGAAAGTACAATTATCGTTATCGGGTTTTATTAAAGATACAAAAAAAAATATAGAGACTTCTACCTTAAGTTTAAATTTTAAATGTACTATAATGCACTCTAAATATTAGATGTAAAGTGCTTCGTTAAAAAGTTGATAAGACTTCAACAGGCGTGTAAGACATCCCGCACATACAAAATTTGTTTAGAAAACCGCTTCAGAAGATGTAACTACCGCACGTATAATATGTATCTATTGTGACACGAGACCTACTTGAAAGCATCGGCGTTATGATGTCATCCGCGATCGGTTTGAATAACAAGAAATTATACTTTATTCTTTTATTTACTGAACCATTTAGAAATTAGTAATTGTAGTTCTAAATCTCTGATAAACTCGAAGTGGAAAATAATATTTATTGAACGTTGTAAAAAAATAATAAAATCAATAAATAACGCTAAAATTCTTCTTCTCTTTCCGCCTTGTCAATAACACTGTATACATATTAACCAGGTCTTAAAATAAAAACTAAGTCCAACATTCCCGGCTCTCAATCAGTGAATTATGCAATCTAAATTCAAAGTAAGTACTTAGTTTCAAATGGCAGCGCTTAAAGGGGAGAGGAAAATTATGCAAATAACGGATAGCCTTTCCACCAGGCAACTGCCAAAGTAATTGGCAGAGCTTTTAAGTCGCGAACCCTATCACGTAACTGCAATCTAAACGAGAGCTACAAAAAATTAGCGGTCACCTCTCAAATCGTACGTGAAAAGACCGGCGGTTGAAAGGGAACGGGAAAATCGGGGATTGGACAGAAGAGAGACACGCCGTTGAAATTACTTAATAATTTATATTTGCATGAAAAAATCAAATGAAAACATTCGTCGTATATATACGCTCATAGAGAAAAACTGTACAAAAATCATTGCAAAACAGAGAGACACACGTTGGACAATAAATTCTGACATCGCTGCTCTCTCCTCCACTCTCTCTCTCTCCCTGCGGCTGCGCCGCCGTGCGATGATAATGCACGCGCCAAGCTCGTTAATACGCACACGCGCGCATACCGGGGGGAACATTAAATTACGCTTAAAAATAAACCCCGCCGTCGCAATGCAACGACGCCGCGTCGTGTACATTGGTCGCGTGTGAATAGTCGTGTGTAGCGCGCAGCGCGCGGATCAAATAATCGATGAGAGTAACCTATACAGCTTTGCACGGAACGTAAATTCACAGGTTTTTTTTGCCGGAAATTAGGATAGGGTCGACTTTGCCTCGCGACGCGGAACTGCTTTTGGCAACGCTTTCTATCTTCCCTCCCCCCTCTCTCTTCGCGCTGGCTTTATAGGTTCTTTTATTAAGTTGGACAGTTGTGGAGAGCCGCGCGGAAGGTTTCGTATCGTCGCGTGCGAATGCCGACCTCTGAATAATCACGGTAAACCAGGAGTCCACGGTAAAAAGTCCGCGGACTCGTTTGAAAGTGAAATCAAGTCGATCCGAAAGTGAGCGCATTCGGGACTATCCACACGTACAAGATACAAACGACTCCACCAGCGGGATCGTCAGCAGAGTTTACAATATACATATATAACCTTTGAGTCTTAGAGAAGCGATAATAGCTGTGCAAAATTTTAGAAAGTTTATAAAAGTTTAAGACACGAGCGACCAGTCGAGATAACACCGCCGCCGGCCCCTTCCGCGTCGCGAGGCAAAGTCGCCGACGAAACAGAATACGCGCGGAGAACATAAACGGAAAATAGTTCGCCTCACTCCCGAAACATCTCCCAGAGATATACGCACGCACCACCATCCCCCCCACGTGCATCGAATATATATAGTATATTTTCTTTACAGCTCCCGACGCTATACACAGCGCGAATACTTTTTCTTTTTTTTTTCAGTAACCCCCCCACAGCCCCGGATCGATATAACGAGGTTTACACACACGTCCTCTCTCTCTCTCTCTCTCGCAAAAGTCAATGATGATGCGTGCCCGCGAGTCTCCATTCCTACATGTATAAACGGAGCTACCATGAACACAAATTAAAACTTATTATCACAGACACGTATGTGAACGTTCAATGTTGAATGTATATATAAGTATTGAATCGGCGGGCTTGAGGCCCTTATTACAATATATGTCTTGCATACGTCGTATTACATATGATAAATGTTCCTTTTTTTTTTTCTTATACATAATATATATATTATTTATAGAATTTTCTTACATTTCTTTCGCTCCTATGCAGAGGCTCACCCACTTTCAAGGACGCCGCCCGAGCTTTGACCTCGAGAGCTCGAGATTATCGAATGTCTGGGTCACGTGATTAGTGTTCTTTTTTTTTTTTTTTTTTTTTTCTTTCTTGGGCAATTAACTCGGGAATGTTTTTTAATTTACAGTGCGACGCGAGATGTTACGAGCTTTTATTTCAGAAGTCGTTTTCTCGCTAAGCTTATAGGCGGCGAAGAAGACGGCAAAAGTGCTCTTTGTAAGCGGCTTCTGGAGGAACGAGGAAATTTTTGCGCGGTGCATTGTTTTTTGGTTCCGAATCCGGTATAAATATAGAAAAATTATAAATGTTCGTCGAGACGTTCTTCCTTTATTGAAAGTCTGCAGTTTCACCGCGAGCAAAAGACTCTGTTTTAGGAGTACAAAAGCTTTACAAGACAAAAGATTTCCCTTGCATTTAACAAAGAAACAATGGCGATTAAATTATGCGCTTCTTAAACATATAATTCCCAGTTCTTTTCGAAATCGCAATCCCGAGAGATTCGATAAAACGATCGGCGAGCCAAGAAATTTTTATACGCAGACAAACAAAAACGTCTTCGTACTTGTTTTACATTAAATTTACAATGTTTTAAATCCTTCCTAATGAAGATAAGCTTTTGCGCAAAACATTTCGTGCGTCACATAATTTCAGGTACGTCATTATTAAGAGTTTAATAAAAACAAAGCTCGATATCACCTCGTTTTAATCGAAAATCACCTAAATTATCCGCAGGTGAAAAAACATTTTTATACAAAAACTTACAAAAACTGCTCGTACTCAACCCCAAATAAAAAGTCGATATATTTTGGTCCAAAGCGAGGTACTTAAAAGGCAAAAACGAAAATCGCCGTCATTGAAAGTGAATGCTTCTCTCTCTCCTCGACGCACGCAAACGCGAGTGCGCCGTCATTATCAACGTCGCACTTCATTATTCACACGCATCATTATCATTTGCAAGCATGCATTATCGCCTTCCACCCGCTCGAGCCTCGACTCTGCGAGCGACGTGTATATGTACGCTTGGAAAATTGGCACTCCTAAATTTACAAAATATATAGAATGAAATTCTTGATAATCCTGCGTCAGCTGGACGACGGGATGTACATCTCGCTAAATCTGAGATTTATTTAGGAATAAATCAAGCGATCGGCTTGGAATACCGCTACGATTTTAATCTGCTTCGCGTCTACGTGAATTGTAATAATCTGCTCCGAGTGGCAAATGAAAGAAAGAGTCGGTGTAGGATTGTAAATGCTTCTTCTGCTCCTCGTCCAAGTGTCGATCTACCATTTTTACTCTAAATTAGAGTCGAGTAAATAAGCGGTAGAGATGCGGTATAGGTAAGCTTGGAGAAATCATTCGACGGAGGGTTTTAGCTACGATTACGATTTTTTAGAGTCTCTGCCTAAATTAGAGTAAAAAATAGAGATTACATTTATTAATGGTTAATCTGAGGATTAACATTTATGTAACTTTAAGAAACTCGAGTTTTAAAGAAAAACGTATTAGTTTCTTTCGTGAGGTTTGGGAAAGCAAAGGAACGATCGAACAAAGAGTCATTTTATTGTTAATACGATAATTATAAACAACTAATACACTCTCGAACAAAAAAATTTTTAATCTAGAATTCCTTCTTGTATAACATTATATTTAAACGCGTATTTATATATATATATATAATTTTAACAAGTTATTTTTCGACGATAAATTATTTGAAAGGAGTGAACTTGTTCCCGATATACAGAAAATAAGTAATTCCCTGCCTCTTATTCCGTAATGCGCGAATAACAGCGTTTTCTACTTCGATGCACACTTTAGCCTGCGGGAATCCTGAAGTACCGAATAAAACGAAATTCTACAAGCATTTAGACGCAGCCTATACGCGTTTCCCCCAAACTGACTGTAAAACATTAGAAAACGCTTCGGCTACATCAAAAAGAAAAAGAAATCGGCTCACTTTTTGTACACTCGAACCTTCCCCGCTTCGAAAAAAGCTCTCTTCTCCAACAATAGACCAAAAGAAAAAATCTCAAACTCAATACTCCCTCCCCCTCCCTCCGCGCGAAGGAAGCGCCCAATCAATTTTCCCGGCGAAAAGTCGCCGATAAGACTCAGCGGAGCTCCGGGCGTCGCGCGACGAAAGTCAAAAGCTTCGTCGGCTTACCGGCATCGAGGTCGAGAGGAAATTCCGCGGCTCTTCTCATTGTTCGCCACCCGGCCGCGAGAATAAAACTTGCGCAAACGGCACTTCCCCGGGGGGGATGAATCCATTTGTCCGTTATCTCTGCCCGCCTCCGCGGCGAGGTGGCAAGACAGATCATTACGATTGCCGATGGGTTGATATGTGTGGCTGATTTCTAAAGCTAGACGATGACGTGCGGAGTTTTTGTTTCTTTTTTTCGCGGATTTCGACGTTTTTTCTTTTCTTTTTGTACATCAACTCGATCGCTTCCTTTAGATAAATAGTTTTTATTGCTGAGTTTACGTATTTATCCGATATGTGTGGTTAATAATTTCATTGTACCTCTATTGCGTGTCGAGCTTCTTGATTTAGATTTTTTCTTTGTCGCAGGATGATACAATGCACGATGATGTCAATGAGTATACAGTGACGACTACTATCTAATGTTTTAAATATTATTTAGAATTCTTTGTTATTAACGTTTCGGAAACTCTTTATACGTTTATTCTAGATATAGAGAATCTCTACGACGAAATTCAAAAGGGTCCTTCTTTAATTTCAAGGTCAATAAAAATAACAAGAACGCTTTGCGTTATATTTACAAATTATGAAGCAAATTTATGAATTTAGTAACAGTTTAAATATTCTTTTAGTACAAAAAAATTAGTTGATTATATACAAATTTTAAATCAATGCCTCAACATCAAAGTCAAATAATTTTCTAAATTCTTTACAGCCGAACACTATAATAGATACTACCAAAATAAAACAGCACCTGTTTCTTCCCTAAATCTACAAACTTTAATTATCCCTACAATCCAATTACCCTAAATCCCCGTTCTGATATCCTCCCTTCTTTCCCCTCCTAAACCTCCAAACCGAGAAGCAAGCAAGCCACAAAAAAAAACCACAGCGCAGCGCAGCCAAAGCCCAGCCAAGAGCGCAGCCCAAAAAACCAAGCCTCGCAGCAAAAACCTCCAACGCGTGTCGCGCGCGTTTCCGATCGGCGCTGCGGCGCTCAGCTCGGAAAGTGAAATCGAGCACAGGAGGTGTAAGGCCGACCTTGAACCGCGTCCGCCGGGGAGCATTTAGAACCCGCCTAAGTGTATGTGCGCGCACAAACCGACTGCCGCGGACTCACGTGATTCTTGTGTATGTGTGTTATATGAGCTGAGGCGAAAGTGACGCGGAGAGAGCCACGCGGCGGCGCCCGCCGCGGATTTTCTCCGACGAGCCGGTTCGATTATTTTTAACGGTTATTACCGTTGGGGGACCGAATTTTTGGCCGCTCTTTCCGGAAACGCGCCGGATATTGCCCGCGCGCGGGGAGGTGTCTGGTGTCGGGATTTGGGTTTTTAAATTGTTTGTCGCGATTACGGGCTCTCGGCAAGTGTTTTCAGTGCGCTCGTTGGCAAGAGAAGTCGATTATTGAACGTGATTACCGTAATCTCTAGTTTGACTTTGATTTTTTAGGATGTCGAGTACGCTTTTTACGTTAAGATGATGAAATATAATATCATCATCTTAAAGTAAAGATACACTGAACAATAGAATATTTGTGCGTCGATTTCGCGGAATCAGCCAATTTCAGCCTAACGATCGTTCGCGTAAATGCTTGAAAAAGCTAAAACGACTTAAGCAATTAACTTTAAATGCATCTTCCTTGAAAAGAAATAAATCAAAAGAGAAATCGCGATCGAATATATACCTCTTCGTCGAATGGAAATTTTTCAATTACAAAAAATTGTCTCGCGGCGTTGATAAATAATTCGAGCGACGAGTGAACGTGAAAAGAAATAAGACTCGATAAGATTTAATCCAGAACAAAGCTTAGACGAGCTCGTTTCGAGAAAATTCAGTATCTGTGATTTTTACGTAACGTACAAACTAATCTTCGGACGCTTTTTAGTGAGCATAATTTTTTGTCAACGAGAGCGGACATCACGAGTTTTTACCGAGAACTAGTCCACGTCTTCCAGCACGAAGAACTTTCTGACATTTCATTGCGAAGCCTAACGTTTATGATAACGATTATGTGCGCTATAAAAATCGTCGTTTACGTCGTGTATAATGAAGTCTTTAGAAGTAGTAAAGCTCCTTATCGCCAATTATAGTTAAGAAAATACGTGTATTCGCTTGATTAGAATTAGCTTGCTGAAGAGTGCTGTAATACTTATAAAGCTTATGAATTTTGAGAATCATTTTATAAGAAGCGTGACTTGTCAGTAATTTGCTGCTGTTATCGTAAGAGAAAAATTTATTGCGCGAAGGTTAACGCGAAATTATTTATCGATCGTTGATTGCGTTACATGAAGGACTGTGTAACGTTTTTAGCAAATTCCCCGCACTGCACCTTCGCTGATTAGGAGGCTTTGTCATAAAAATTTATATTGATTGTAGAAGAGAAAATTGCGTAGCTGTTGAATAATAATGCGTATTGTAATATAATATTTAAAAACTAAAAATATCGAAAGGTAATAAAATATTCAGCTTATTTGCATTAAGTATTAAATAGCAATGATTATTATTATATTATGCAGAAAAGAGATAAAATCAAACATTGAATTTGAATACAAATCCAAGATCACAATAATTTATTATATACATATTGATTGGTTTATCAATAAAAGTATTTTTTTTTTTAAATATCACTGAAAGATTCTTCTGTTTCTTTCGAAAAAATGAAACTCGCAACTCTTTCCTCTGTAGAAAGTTTTGCGTGCTTCAGAGGTATCGAAATTATTATTGAAATTTAAATATTTTAAATTGCAAATTCTCCTTCCTACCACTTATAACCCGTGCAGCTGAGTTTATTTTAAAAACAAGATATTTATTGCACAAAACTGCCGACGTTATCGCCAAAAATTAATTCCAAAAAACGAAACTTCCAATTTCACTTCGTCGCCGAGAACAGCCCACATTGAATCATAAAATCGAACGTTTTACAAAAATTCGAAATCCCCGGTTATACAAAGCTTACCCAGAAACCGTCCAATAACTTATTCAGCGAAGCGTATCTCAGCGAAACAAGGCCCATTCACGGCGTCACGGCGTTAATCGCTGAAATTCAAGCGCGTTCCTTAACCCGAAAAAGCGCGCGCACCCACGCGCCGCCGCGCAAAAAAAAGGAAAGTTCGCATATGCGCAGGCACGATCGATATTGTAAAACCAGTCGGCACAAAGGATCCTTATTCCGAGCGCGAGAGAATATATTAGCGGCGCTTTGCCGGCGGAGGCTGCGCCGTTTCTTCGCCGCCTTGCGTTTCTTTTGATGAATTAACGGCTTAATGAACGCGATTTCGGCTCCGATTGTTAGTCTATAGTTATACATAGTTCGTTATATATAGACTTTTTCCCGTTCGCTTATATTGACGCTCGATTGCGGCAAGGAGGCTGGAGATTCTTTCCGATGCAGAAACTCTTTCGAGGCGATGCGTTTCGTTTGTCGAAGAGATTAGTATTCATTGCTTAATCTAGACGAAGATCGGACCGAGGCAGCATGACAGTTAATTGTTCTTTTAGGCTGGGTTACTCGGTATTTTTTTTCGACCCGTCAATTATTCTGCGTCAGGGATCGGCATTGTTTCCATTTTGCAATTGAAGCGAACGGAGTAAAATAGTTTTAATGTATATTCAATTTTCAACATCAATGCAACATTCGTATTGCATTGCTTTTCAAACACGAAAATCAAATTTAATAACTTTAATTTTGAGAATTAAAATTATTTTATTCTCAATTCCGACGTTTTAAAAAATTTAATAAAAAAAACGCGCATACCGTAAACGCTCCCTTTACTTTCAAATAAGTTCCGCTCGCAAACATTCCCCAGCAATTTCCCCGCACACTGCAAAACAATTACCGTCGACCAACTCCTATATCCCCGAGCTCCTTCGCTCGTTACACCGTAGCCGCGCTGCAAAATTCTCCAAGTCGCCGGATATTCGCGTAGTTTTTTTCGCTCTAAACCCGGGATATGATGCGTCTTTGCGAGCCGTTCGCCGCGGTGCGCAGCGAAACTTTAAAAGGCCGCGTTAACCCATTTCCTAAGTAGGAGAGTAATTAATTGCGGCAACCTTCGCTCTCGCGAGCCTCGCAGGCGCGCGTAATGACATTTTTGCACGAAGGAGCGCGAAGTTTCCGAGCGCATACAGTTCCTCGCGTCTTATGTAAATGCGTGCGAACCCGGGATTTTTCTCGCCTTTGTCGTCTTCAACAGCCTCTTTGGCACGAAGAAGCGGAGTTTCGTTTTAATGTCGCGAGTTTCTGGAGGAAAGTGGTAAACGGAAAATAGTCCCCTTTGCGCGAAGTGGGGACTTCGCGAGTCGCGGACAGGCGAAGAGCTCGCACTGAAAAAAAGGTTTGCCTCTTTTTTCTCCTGAAAATCAATAATAATTACTTTTTTCCCCGAGAATAATAATCGTCGCCGATTAGGTCGAAGCGCGAAAAAGCAACGCGCATTACGAAACCTGGTTTTAGTTTTAATAGCTTCGCAATTATCTCACGCATATATGCACGAGGGGGGGGGGGGACGACAATTCGCAGCTGGGATTCGATAAAGCTCGCGGCGTCGAAGAGCGAAACGAATTTCTTTCTAAAACTGCTAAATAAATAACGCGCGCTCGAGATGCGCGTGATCGATGGCGCGAGCGTTTACCGTTCCATCTGCCAATAAATTTCCGCTCCTCTCTCGTAATACTTCGAAGTCACTCGCGCCTAATTTAAACTTATCAATCCGCACTCGAAACTTTCAATATCAGCCCCTCCTCCCCCCGATCCTCTTACGAAACGATGGCGCACCCAATCGGCTCTCGATCTAACCTCAAAAAAAAAAAAAAAAAAAATTCACCGAAATCTAAGCCTCCTCCCGCACTCTCGCGGAAGTATAACGGGTCCACGGCCTCCGAAAAAAAGGGCGGCTACCCAGGCGCTGCGCGCGTATCGTCCGAGTCCCCGCGGTGAAAATCGACACTCGTCAAACGCCCGACGGTCAATTTCCTTTACGTAACGGCTCTCCGCGTCCGCGTGAGTATAGGTGTGCGAAGGCAAAAGACGCGCCGGATGTTTGCGCGAGGTCGCCCGTCGCGAATCGCGATCGACACAAAGAGCCGCCAGCGCGCAGTGCGGAAAAAATGTTCACGCCGAGCGCATTCGCGAGGCAAGTCGGTGTGGGCGGCTTCGTTTTTTTTTTTTTATTTTTTTAGCTGTCCGAGTTGTTTTTAACTCGCCGATGAGCAAGAGGATTTTTGGCGGAGGAAGCGCGGGGAGGCTTTTCGTAGATGCTGGTGTGACTCAGTTGTTAGCGTATTAGTATTTTCGTTCTAGTCGAGTGTAGTTAAGAATGCACCGTATTCGGGCTTGAATTACTCATTTTTCTCGAACTGCGTTACTTCATTTATTTTATAAATATGTAAATAGTTTGGAATTAGCATTTGTAAAAAAAGAGGGCGAGGAGGATTTGCAAAATGAATCTTAGGAAATAAACTTTCGAACCGAGACGTTGAAGGATCTTTTAAGCACATTTATACTTCGAATATCCCCGACATTGCGTAAGGCTCAAGCGGACCATTAAACTTTTTTAACTTATTTAAATTTAAGTTTATTCAGAATCGATTGAGCGAGCGGAATTTAAAGTCGCCCGACGCGAACTCCCACGCAAACGGCCCACCATAGACAGCCTATCGCGAGAGCGATTTTACTTTTAAATTTCATAATTCGAAGGATAAGTCGCGATTGCACGCGTGTTTATAAATCAGTTTACGCTGATCCTGCGGATCGATTGTGTGCGCCTGTTGTAAGGGATAACTAGTTATTCGGAGTTTGGTGAAGACCACTGAAGGCAACAAAAGGAGGAAGCCGCCTAACTTTTTCATGTTTTATTTTAGACATTTTACTAATTTATGTTACTGCACTTTTAATAAATGAATTACTTTGAACATTTATTATTTGTGTAATGAATTTATCTATAGAACAAAAAGCAGTTTTAAAAAATTTTTTAAACAAAATTATAGCACAATTCATTAATACAAAAGAAACAGAAAAAATTAATGACGTTCACTTTTGGTCATTTTTTATTATTTTTATACTGACCGGCTGTCAATATTAGTGCAAAATAAAAGCAAATAATACGATGAGCATTTTTACGTTTTTGCACACAAAGTACAATATTTAATAGCTGGAAAAATTGAAATAAAGGCAAGCAAGACTGATATGCAGTCAGTATACGAAACGATTATTTGCATGCGCGGATAAATTTCGTTGCTGCGTTCTCCAGTTCCATTTGATTTGAAATATCAGTAATTACACTGGCACTTCGATATTGTATTTCGATAGATGGAAATCCATTAATGCAATTTTAAAAAAAAAAGCATGCCGTTCAGATGTTCGATGCGCTGCAAAATAAAAGGACAAAGTGGATGCAGAAATAAAAAGTAAAGCAGTGTTTTTTTTTTGCCTAAAAAATTCACTTTAATGTAAACTTCCGGCTTATGAACAAATTATAGAAAAATTTTCAAATGAAAATATAAAAAGCTTCGATTTCTTCTTCTAATACATTTTCGCTCTGTTTTCCTTAAGGCTGCGGAGTTATGCGCTGCTTCTTTTAATCGGTTTGACAATGGAGACAAAATAGAACGCTTTGAAAAATTAAAAATTATATGCATATATAAAACGGAGCTTCTAAAGACTATACCATTAAGCGAAGGTAATAAATAATGAGTCGGATGTAAAAAAATCACAAGAGTTATAATGTAAACGCTCTCACAGACGCTTGTTCGTATAAAAAAATACAGCATTTATTCACATTCTAGGTAACTCGTACTCTCGCAACTCGCAAACAATTTTCATCGCTTTCCTAACCTAAATGTCAACGAAAAATGACTTGGTCATTTTTGCACAACTAAAATATAAAAAAAAAGAAGAGGAACGTCGTGCAATCATTCATCACAAAGTTTAACATCTTCGTCCTTCGCTTGCTATCTTAATAAATAAAGAATATCTTCTCCTTTTCCTCTCTGACTTTTGTTCAAAACGTTTTTAACGAGAATCCATATTGCTTTTTGAAATTAAGTTTCGTAATTAGTCTAAATACTTAAAGGTAATTAAAATTGTTCGAATGCTATTTTTCATAAATCTAACTATACAACGAATTTTCGTTTAAAATTTTGACTACTTTCTTGCTTTTCCAACAACTGTCTAAATACGTTTTTTTTAATTTTTAATTCACACCTTTATACAATTTCATCTTATTTATCAGTCAATAATTAGCATATTTTTAACAGGTGCTTAAAAACTCAAAAGTTACGGTTTTTAAACTACCGGAAATATATTGGATATTTGAGACGAAATAGGCTGATCATTTAAAGCTAAATACCAATTTTTTCCCATTTGACCGCAAGACACTTGTATTCCTATTGTTATTGAAATTTCTTTATTCAGAATTTTCGGCCTCAATGTATCAACATTTCAGTCGCGTTCATTGTTTTGCACAGCTAAACGAACCGCCTAAGTAACTCAAATTAAGGCATGAACCTGTCTGCTTATCTGTTACTTTCTATTTTGGTCGAAATTGTTAGGAGTACAAATTAATTCGGTCCGTTTTTTTTGTTGTCAATAGATTAATCAAAGTATCGTCCATCCACAGTTATATGGAACATTTCCCAATATTATTTCACGACTTTTGCGACACGAGGTCGAGCGTTGTCAAGCAAAAGAATAACTTTGTCACGTCTTCGCTCGTATTTCCGCCGTTTTTCTCGTAGTACAAGGCTCAAACGAATCAATTGTAGCCTATACCGATCGTCCGTAGTGGATTCTCCAGGTTGTAGCAGTTCATAATACACGATGCACTTTTGGTCCCACCAAATACGCAGCATGACCTTCGAACCATAAATATTCGGCTTTGGTGTTGATGTTAATGTCAATGACAACGATTGACCGAGCACAGCGCAGTATTGCTTTCTCATAGAGATTTGGAACGGCAATATTTTTCGTTTTTCATATTTTGACGTACAAACACATATTTAGGTTCAGACAGTCCAAAAAAGTAGTTGTTAAAAAATGTTTGGATGTATGTACGTACGTATGTATGTATGTACTTCTCCCGTATTCTTCTTGGGGTTATCGTACAATATCCATTTCTCATCTCCAGTCACTATCCGATGTAAAAAATCCGTTATTTTCTGTCTTTAAATCAACTGCTCACAAGAAAAAAATCGTCTTTCAACGCCTTCAATTGCCTTGCTTTTGAATCATTCCCATGGATTTCAATCGTTCGGAAACTGCTTCTTGAGTCACTCCCAATGTATCTGCAAACTCCTCTTGCATTTGAGCCGGATGTTCATCGAGTAATGCCTCCAATTCCTTGTCTTTGAATCTTTTTGACTGTCCACAGCAAGGCTTTTTCCTCAACGCTGAAATCATCATTCTTGAAACATCGAAACCATTCCCTGTATGATTTATCAGTTGCAGCACTGTCATCATAAACTTCCACAAGCATTCGATGTGCTTCAGCTGCATTTTTTCTTCCAATTAAAGCAGAAAACTAAAACCTCCCGCAAATGCTGGTTAGTTAATTCAAAATTCGACATCTTCAACAAAGTAAAAATCAAGGGTTTTTATGAAACTCAAAGCGATATAAAATGAATGTTATTAAAAGTAGTCTAATCGCTTTACCGAATCGGACCGAACTAATTTGTACTCCCAATACATATCAACACAGTTTAATATAAAATATTTCTCGAAATTTCAATATCTGATATGCACAATGCACGGTATTGTGTTCCTAAGGGATTTATTTTGAATAATATCATGATTATTTGTAATTCACTTCGAAACCTAGTAAGCTACTTTTTTTACTAGTAAATAATTAATTCTAAATAAACAATACGAAAATAGATAAATTTCCTAATCACCAGAACGCTTCTAATTGGCCCTCGAGAGTAAATCGACGATTCACGTCCGAAAGCCGGCCGAAGATGCTCAAACGCCGAGCCTTATGCATAAATACACTCGTTACTTGGCTTGAGAAAGAGTTGAATAATTGACGCGAAAAAAATGATAGAGAAAAGAAACGGAAAGTCTGGAAGAGGAGATGAGCGCGCCTTTCGATTATCGTTCGCTCGCCGTCGAGTGCTTCATTAACGTTCGCCCTAATATTCTCTCGCCGCGCACGTTCGACTCTTCTCTCTATCTCTCGAGTTCGTTCCCACTTAAAGGGTTGACGAAGAGAAGCGCGAAAGAGATGCGAAATTACCTCTCGACCTCGTTGTAAGCAAACGTCGGCTGCGGCGACGGCGCGCGACTTTTCGCCTATTTGACTTTGCCTACTTGACTCTTTTTCAAGATTTTCCTTTTCGACTCCCCCCTCCCCCTCGCATGCGTATCTCTTTAACTTGTTCGATACGTCGTTGCGTTTACATGCGCGTCTTAATGATCTTTCCTTTATTTTCAACCTCTTGCTCGATTTTCTATCCGCTCTGGAATATTATGCTTACGAAGGAAACGAAAAAAAAAACAAGATAAAAATACTAATTGTCGGATACTTGCTTTTTTTTAATTATCGCATCGAGTTTTATTTAATCTTTATGTACAATCTGTACTCTCTCTCTCTCTTCGCCAAGTGATCGAAGCACAACGTCAGTCTGCTTTCGCGCGGTCCTTCGAGAGTACGTTAATAATTTCTAAGCGTGGAGAGTTTTCGCGATGCCTTTTAAGAGAGATGACTTTAATAAGGGAACGGCTGCATTAGAGAAAAGGTTTTATTGCGATTATATACATGCGAATATATACTACGTTGGCATATTAGGTTCTGCCTTATTAACGAAGAGCTCCGACATCACCTTAAAAGGCATTATTTCGAGCGACTCGTACGCCTCTTAGCTAAATTGAACTAGTTATTGCAAAATCGTAAATACTACGTACGTGCCATCGGAAAAAGTTTCAGTACTCACCGTATTTTTAAAACAAAACGTAAACACGCGACAAAAAGCCGACGTGCTTTGATAATTTCATTAAGAATTCAATCGCGAAGACACGAACGCCGCTTGATTCGTCCGACGCGTCGTGCCTCCGCGTAAAAAATAAAATTCGAGCGACGAAGGCTCAAAAATAGCCCTCGCGAGTCTCTCGCGAACCTTCCGAGAAGACGCGTTAATACCGCGCGAACTTGAGTAGAGGCGGCGTGAAACTTTTCCCAATAACCGTCCCCCCTGGTAAACACGGCAAAAAAGCGCAGCTTCTTATACAAAATCCATTTTGTACATCCGCTCTTACGCCGCACGTACTCGACAATCGTTTATATGTGCGCCACGCTGAGAAAAGTTTTAGGGTTAAATTTATTATAAAAAGTCGTAAAAATTACTATTTTCTTTTGTAATGTTGGGACAGA
>UCOL01003699.1:0-17690 GCA_900474335.1 Ormyrus nitidulus | reverse complement strand
AGACAGAGACGAGTGCTGAAAATACCTCACCCGAGTCTGAAATAGCTTTTCTCCCCGTGTTACACACCGTGTTTTTATCAATGAGGGCATGAAAAGCCCCTAGAAAGTTGAATAGATGATCGTGCATTTCAAATCGTACACAGAAATCGTACAAAATAGTTTAAAACAAAGAAAAAAAAATTTTTTTTTAAATTTTTTTTTATAAATTTTAAAAATTAAACAAAAATTTCTTTTTTTTGTTACATGACACTTTTTGACTTTTTATTTTTGCCCTAAACTTAAGTATAAATGAATTTATTTTTAATGAACTTATTTTTAACCAAATTTTGCAAACATTAACTCTATCAATCGAAAATTATTAATTAAAAAGAAATCTCGAAGAATTTAAATTATTTCAAACGAACTTTAGAACTCTATTTGAAAGTCGAAAGAAGGACGTACAGACAGGCCAGAAAGTATGCGCTTATCAAGCGCAGGATAGGCTCGCTTCGCTCGGGCAGTAAACGCACCCTCGGGAAAAATAATATTCTCGTTCGGGCAGTAAACTCACTCGCGGGAAAAATCTTCTACTTTTACCCCTTGTTGCATAATGGTACTATTCCTTCCGTGTTACACACCGTGTTTTTTTTCAGAGAAGGCATGAAAAGCTCTCTTTTGGTGTTAGAAAGTAGGATAGATGATCATGCATTTTAAATCGTGCACAGAGATCGTGAAAAATAGTTTAAAAAAAAGAAAAAAAAAGTTTGTTAATTTTAAAAATAAAAAAAAACGTGACTTCTTTCCCCGGTAAGACCCGCCGGGGACGGGGAAAAAAGTCATTATTCCCTGCTTGGACAAACAATCTTGCCAAACGTTTGAAATGCTCGATTTTCTACGCTACTTTCTAGCGTGAAATGAGGGCCATTTCATGCCTGAGTTGGGAAAAAGCTATTTCAGAATTTAGACTCGGATGAGGTTTTTAGTACTCGACGAACACCTCACTATTTTTAGAAGCTGTAAATATTGTTTCCATGATATGGTCTTCTTAAAAGCAAATATTTCGCGGTAATTTAAACCTTAGGTGCTCCGTAATAGATATTCTTAGCTTAATTATTACTATAATTTCATCAAATTATTACCAGTATAACTAATAGTACTGATTCTTCCTTGTTTAGCATAATCAATCATAATGCAGCGTTCTTCAGGAGTTTTTAATGACATCCAGTTAATGGCTATTTTATTGTAGACATTGCGAATCTTTATAATATAAAAATAATTTTACATTAAATACTTTTTTCAAAATAATAAATTTTCAAATAAATGGTGCTTTGATTACCTTTTCTTCATTCAGTATTGTGATATAATATTTAAGAAGAATTATTAGTGTATAAAGTATTTTCCCAATATACTCGACGAATAAAACTAAATTATTTACTTTGGCAGTTTTTCTTGCTCCAAGAATCTAAAAAAATTCGGGTAATGATAAAGGCTTTATTACACTATATGTTGGACTACGAATATTCTTAAGAGAAAAGATAATACAATTAACGTATGTATAATTTGTCAAAAGGTTCTTAATTTGTCAAATCTGAAAAGTTCAATCCACAAAGAAAAACTCTTATATATATACGTATAGCTTTACCTGCGGAATAAGCATGAAAATTAAAATAGCGCAAATAAACGCCCGACGAAAAATTCTATTAATCCCCGTTTCGTAAGGCCACAGTCCAGTCGACTTTAAGAAGAATTTGTTCAGCTTGAAGTACTGATCGTCGTAGACTTCCCGAATTCTCTGCAAATCCATTATTTCGAGCCCTCTTCTGGCCAGGACTGACGTGTCCTTGTCGAGTTCAGCTGAATCGCAATCTTTTTCGTTTGGCTCGTGCATCGGTAAACACAAAAGTCGCAGTAATGTTCATATTAATTTAATAACTGTGACTTCGTCGAAAAAACAACTGCGGTGACTTGCTTGCATACGTGAAAAGTAACGATTACGGTCGCACACGGATTCAGCCCGAATGCGGTGGTGGCTAAAGGGATTAATGGAGCTTTCCTATATATAGTCCGGGCGAATGAACGACTTTTCGTTTGTTCTGCTAAAATGCACGCGAGACTAATTAACAAAGGTATTATTAGTATAAGAATCAGTTTCAGCATTTATTTATTAATATTTTTGTAATCTTCATTTGTTAATCTTTATTAAAAAATTATGTCCGAAAAAAAAGAGAGAGCAGTGAATGTAGCAAGGTAGCATAAATGACGCGTGTCCCTTGATCATGTAATAAGGCAGCTTTCTTAATTGTAATGTTGACTGGTAAGATATATAAATTATATATTCTAAATGCAATATTGGATATTATTATTATGTAACAGATTTTATAAGTGAGCTATTAACAAATTCCAAAGAAAATTTAAAAAATTCAAAAAATTTACTTTTTCTAATAAAATTAAAATGTTTTATTAAAATAAGATACGCGTTACAAAAGACTAGAGCAACTATTGTTAATTTATACATCCATTTTACAGTGACCTGTTCTCGCGGCCTTTTTCGTTTTAGGATCAACTTCTGGTTCCTTGTAAATGATAGTGACTTTGCATTTTCGCACTTCCTTTTTATCTAACGAAGTCATTGTGACAATGGCACTTGTTAGTTTATCCGGATTCTCTAGATCTACGTTTGATATGTGCACATCAAAGTCAATCAGCTCATTTTTAATTTGAAGATCTAAAGTAAAAGAAGATTGTTTATTATCAATTAAACGTGCGTATGTAATAATTTATTCATAAAGCAAAATTTAAAGAGTTTTTCAGTAGAGAAGTAGAAAATAAAACAGCCATCTTTTATACAGTTTCTATAAAGTTCAAAAATCATGATAAAAATCAAATTAATTACATTATTATTTCTGAACATTGAAGGATTTTGATCGTGCTTTTCGGAGTTCGTAACCGAATAAAATAGTGAACATAAGAATAGAAAGATATCATTCGCTGATTCTCTTTCCAACCTACCATCAATTTTCAAGGATTTAGGTAATATCGATATGACGTCAGCTTTATCTATAGCGACATTGTAGCTATCGAAATATTTGAATACATGGCGGTATTCTCGAATTATTAACTCATCGGCGTCTTTCATTAACCAGCTAATAAAACGTATGCCTATGTAATTATCTGCAATTAAAACGATAATATTTTAAAAGTTTGACTACAGTTTAAATATAGTGGCACGAATACTCACCTAAATAACGTTCCCAAAATTCTCGCTCTTGTGGGATAAACGATTGCTTAAACATTTGACGCAGGCAGTCGTGGATATGAGTATTTTTCGAAGGGATCTGAATAACCTTGTCTACGAAACAGAGAGTCTGTTCGTCTTCAGATGCTTTGAAGCAGACAGGATCATTTTCCCATATTTCTATCGTTGCTTGACTATGGATCGACGTTTGATATTTTACGTCTAACTGCAAAATCATTAAAGTTTCGAAAAGTTATACATTATAAAATGTTTGAAATATTAAACAGTAAGGACAATTATTTTCAGTAAGAGACATGTACGGGACGATATATTTTATAGTTTTTTAAATTTTTGCAAAATTCGTGAAAAATGCTCTTTTTACTTGTATGTCACTTTATTAGAAAAAGCCATCGAACAATAAAGAGATTAATCATTTTCAATTTCAATTAAAAAAACCTTTATGTAGACCTATTTCTCGTCAAGCGTGACGATTTTGATAGAATTCTCATTAGGATTTATCGGGTTAATCAATTTTTCAACAGAGACAATTTGAAGATAAATGTGAAAGCACACATAATAATCAAGTACCTGAACAATAAAATCAGCTATTTCAGATCGAAAAACTACCCAGTAAGTACGAGTTTCAAGTGCGATACAGGAGATAATCAGCGGAATATCGACTTCATAAGTATCTTTCTAATTATTATCTTCATTTACCATAATTTTATTCTCAACAAAGAATAAACGTCTCGGTACTTGTAATATCCGCAAGTCTTCCCATCGCTTTATATTTAAATTCTCTGTTCATTTTATTATCATTAATAAATTATTTTAAACAGCTGTCATTTATATTAAGCGAAAATTAGTAGGTCACAAAGATTACCAATGTTATCAAGCTGCGTATTGGATAACCATATTTCATATTCTGTATGGTATGTGTAGGGAATCTTAACTGTCAAAGTTCTTCCACCACTTCGGTATAGTTTACCTTTAACTAAGTATTTACCGGAAACTGTAAGTTTATTAGGAAAACCCTCTAAAAGGAATACTTGGTTTTCACCAAAGTCAGGACCTATTGCCGATCCACTTAATACTAAGTAAGCTAAAAAGTACAAGTAATGAATACAGTAATTAATAGGTTTAATTAAATTATAGTATCAATATTTAAAGGAAACAGCTGTGCCAACTAAAAAACCATTAAAACCTTACTTTTTAAAATTATTGACCAAAGAAAATTTTTATTAATTTAAAAAACAGTGCGTACCTTTCGATTTTTTAAGTTTTCTGGCATCATAAGTTACTCTTATTTTCATATTTTCCTGGTTAGCTTTTACAGGCAAAATTGATTTCGATGAAAAAACGTCACTGTCCTGTCCGAAAAATTGTACTACGTAACTTATCGGAACATCCATTTTGGAGACAGGCAGTCGGATCTGACGATTTATTGTCTCTGTTAAGGGGCATTCGAATATTATCTAAAAGTAATTTGTATTATTTCACGTTAAATCACTTAATATGGGGTGATTTTTTGCAATGTGCTGAAAAATAATTTTATTTATTTAGTTGATTAATAATAACCTTTTCTTTTATCAAGAATGTTGGCAAAATTTGAAATAAGTGTACGGCGAGCATAAGTACTTGAATACAATGAGGATTTACAATTTCTGTTGGCGTGATGACGAATCCAAGCCGAATTTCTTTCCACGCCAATAACAGACAAATGGCATTGTGAACTTTCTAAAAATTTGAATTCATTTATGCGTTTAAAGTCCCACACTAATATCGAATCACATTACAGCTTTACCTCTTCAAAGCTAATCGGATTTCGATATATATCATTGAAATATTCCTCTTTCAAAAATGGACAGTAACTAAGGGTTATTGCAATGAAAACTAAAGCATCGCATTCTTCAAAATGGTTGAGTTCCCGGCGCTTAAACATCTGGTTGTGATTGTATTCGAGCCAGGCTAATAATAGTGATTCGGTTTTTGATTGCCTCTCATGATTCTTGGATATTTTATGAATTTCGGCAGGATCAAAGGCTTTATTTGAACGGCTATAAAGTTTTGGGCGAAAAATATGCTTAACGACAAGAAAAATCAGCAAGTAATTAGAAAAACAATTTTAATCCATTACTTGTCCAGTTTTAAAGCGTTTTTGATTAAATTAGAATGAATGTCCAGTATTTTTGCATCTATTTTTTTGAATACGAAGCATTTATAAATCTGTAAAATTAGATCTAACCATGACTGTTTACTGCGGGACGAGTAAACGTACTCTGCCAGCTGAAGTGAACAATTG
Source organism: Ormyrus nitidulus (assembly GCA_900474335.1). NCBI lineage: Eukaryota > Metazoa > Arthropoda > Insecta > Hymenoptera > Ormyridae > Ormyrus > Ormyrus nitidulus. Next base: position 12,174 of record UCOL01003699.1, on the reverse strand, counting down.
ATCGTTTTTGTGTATTCCTGTAAGAGTTACAAGCAATCAGTAAGGTACAATTAGTGATTAGAAACGCGTAAAATAAAAATGCGCGAGTACTTTATAATCGTTATAACAGAGCAAAAATTCCGGAGGAATATGGGAAACGCCAGCTCCTTTGGTCGATAAATACCGAAAAATCTTCTTATACAGGTCGACAACTTCACTGATGCGATCATTATCACACTTGTTGCGTGTCTTTGATCTGTCATATTTGTGAAAAAATTACTTATAAATGATGGTTGCAACAATTCTATGTTAAGAATTTGAAAATTTGAAATTTTCAGGTTCTTACGATTCACTCGATTGGGGAGACTGAATGTTTGATAGAATTTTGTTTATCTCGTTGGAGTGGGTCAAACGCACTAAGATATCGATAATAGATAATGGATTTGGATAGCTGTCCTTCCTCTTAGGGTCCGGAGCAGGTATAACGTCCGAGAAGACGGCAGTTATACCGGTGGTCAACTTCGGATTATATTGATAACCCAAAACAGAGGCGTACAACCACATTTCCACCGCCTGCAGTACCCTAAACATGTAAGTCTTTCGTTCCCTAGAAAATTTATTATTCTTAAAAACAGATGAACCAATAGAAATATATTCGTATCGGAGGGATTCAATTCTCACTCTGAGACTGCGTTCAGTGGGAAGTACGGATAACAAAGTTTGTTCATTTGCATCGACACCCGAGATGTGTTCATAGCGAAATCAAAAACAGATCCAGCTGGGTCTGTAGATTGAAAGAACTTAACATTGCGCAAAGAGCAAAATTGGTCGTCCTCTTGTTGCGAATTACTTTCGCTCGAGTTAGTTTCGGTTTTATCGAGCGATACCTTAAAATAGAATAAGATGGTGATGTAGGTCATCGTGGAGTAACGAAAGTTGAAGTGTACCTTTAGAAATATAATTACTTGTTTCGTAGTGTCGTTTTCAAATGTTAACGATGTCAGCTCAGGAGGATTATGTTGATCTTTTTTCAGCAAGAAATTGCTGAATACTCTCTTTCTATAAAGATACGTAGTTAAAATGCTGCAATCTATTGATCCGAAAACTCGTATTGACACCGATGCCAAATTTTCAGAGTCAAAGAAAATTAGCTCCGTGTTAAACGAAGTTGGTTCGTAATTTCGAAGGACTAGTTGCACCTTTATATCCTGCCTAAAGCGGAATGGGACATTATTTTCGTGCGCTTAGACTTTGGTTCGGTGGCGATTAATGCCTACTCACGAAGAGCATCGTTTGATGCCATCGCCGTTTGGAAAATTAACTTTTAGCGTATCTTCGTTAAAATTTCCACTGTAGAGTTCAGGGAAGCAGACTTTGGCCGTGAGTTTTGATGATCTTGGAAAGTTTTTAACTTTGAGAAGGAACTGCTCCTTCGCTAGGATTCTTAAGTCTATTGGGACGAAATATATCTCTAAAATGTCTGACTCAATACTTGGCACTGAAAATGACCCTTTCAGTATAAGTTTATCGTAAATTGCTCCCTGATCGCCTTCTCCCAGAAGAATTGCCAGTTCACACAAGAATTCTCCTGGCTGTTCCGGTTTGAATTTAATTTCAAACGTTGTTTCTTTGTAAGGAAGTAAGACACAGCTGAATAAGTTGTCGTCTACTGTTGGCTGAACTCCTTGGACCCATTTAACGTGAAACGGACATTTGTCTGTATTTTTAAGATCTTTTACGATCAATATAAAAGAGACTGCGTTCTCAGATTTGTTAGATGCTATCAATTCATCCTACAGTAAAAACAGAATTGTAAATATGATCAGAAATTTTGACTTGATTCAAACTAGATTCACTTAACTTACCTTCAGTAAGTTCTCACTGAATTCAAATGTAACTTTATTAAAGCAAATTATTGGATAGCTGACTACACTCTCAAAAAAAATATTGGGTACGTTCTTGGGAACGGAGGTAATTGACATTTCCGGAAATTCTAAATAATACTTATTGTTTTCCTTCAAAAATTCTTTAGACAAAAGAGTTCTTTCATCGGTTATTGGTCCGAGAATGGAGTTTTTAATTATAGGTAAATAAAATGAGCAATAAGCGAGGTCACACGGGTAAAATTGCAAGAACAATTTAATAGTCTCCAACGGACGAATTTTAATAATTTTTCCGTCCTCTACAAAATAAGCAAGTTATCGGGTTCGAATTTCGGATCGATTATATGTTAAAATTAAATTACTTTTCTCACCAATGTCGTCGGCTTGTTTTAACGTCGAGTCAGCTATTCGCAGTGCACACTTCTCTTTGAAATAAAATTGTAATGTAGCATCGGCGTTCGTTAAGTTGGTAGCTTGAATTTCTTGTATGTGAAGTGATCTCGAACTAACGTTTTTCATGTCGATTTTACTTGGTTTGAATCTGATTCTCGGGAAGACTACATTGCAGCTCAGTCTCAATTGTAACGTCAGTCGTTTCTGTATATTGATATTAATTATCGTTGAAAATTCAACGCAGGCATCAAATTTCAACGAGACCTGAAACGACATCAGTAACACTTTATTAAAAACACTTGGAGAGGACTAAGCGAACCCTTTGGAAAAGTCGTCACTCGCCCTTAGAACGACGATTCCTCGCGGCGGGATCGAACCGTGAATCGGCGTGACTCGAATGCCCTTGAGGATCGTTTCGCTGTCGATCTCGAAGAAGACGCCAAAGTACTCGGCGTTGTAGAGGACGGCGGTGGCCTCGCGCGTCAAGTTCAGCGGTATCTCCCCGATGGAGAGCTCGCCGTTGATGAGGATGACGTTCGGTGGCCGCAGCGGCGCCTCCAGCTTCACGACTGTCCTGCCACCACACTCGTCCTGGATCTCCGCCTCGACGCGGTTTGACTTTAGATGGTCCAGCTCTTGGTAAACGGCCAGGTAGAGTCGTCCGTTCGGTGGCACGCTCCCGTTTTGAGGCTCGATTCTGAAGTTCGTGTCCGCGGGAAGGATCCACCTTTGATCGATAAAGCTTTATTGCGGCCCGTCTGCCGAGCGACGCCTAACGGGATTACCTGAATTTCGTGTCCAAGTTGAGATTGTTTTTGACCTCTATTACTCGGTAGGATGTTCGATAGCCTTCTTGAGGAAAGCAGTCTCTTTCGAAAATGATTTCTTTCGTTACCACTTCGATACTTTTGGGGACGACTTGGGCTGTCACTGGCAGCTGATATTTCTGAGTATCGTTGATGGCGTAATTGAAGTAGAAACTGATGTTTCCGTAAAATAGAGAACTGAATTGAATTGCCCGCGTTTGCGTTGAGTTCGGCTCGAGAATCATGACGCCTCCTTCGGGAAAAAGTATCATTCTTTCGTCTAAGCTTATCAGAGATATCTTTACTGGAAAAGTATTGTTATTTTCAAAAGATATGTCCCGGCGGATCGTAGTACTTATTCCAACCTGAAGTATTGAAAAATATATTAGATATCTCAAGCAACCGATTTCATTTAGACTTCTTGTTACGAAGCTACCTTTCCAAATTCTACAATCATCGGCGAGACGCATATTTTGTCGATTTCAATGGGAAGGAGCTTTCTTCTTGAGAGCGATTCTCTTTTATTGTCGCATTTTCGTATCTCAAGAACATTCAGTTTATTAGTGTACGAACCTTCGTTAAAATTAGCCAATGTTCTCATGTCATGGCAGATAGGTTCTTTAGAGAAACTGTCGTTCAAACTAACATATCCGATTTTCTTCGAAAACGTAGAATGGATGTATTTGGTCATATCTCTTTGATTGGTCAGTTTAAACTCCAGTTCCGACACTGGGTAAGTCATATTGTAGTTGGGCTCTAGTGACAATTTGTCGAATGACGCCACTTTGCACACATAATTACATGACTTTGTTTGTGCCGACGCTTTCAGTGGATTGTACTTACACTGAATGTAGATCCGAGCGACATTTTCCATTTTTATTTCGCGCGTTTCGCGCAGTTCCATACTTTCTGTCCACAAATCGAACTCTAGCTTGAATGGGCTTCCCACTAAAAAGGAATAAGTCGAAATACGCGAACAGGATATTTTGAAGAATTTAACGAAAATTCAGATATCAAATAGTCCTTACGGCTGAATTGACTGACGATTCGAACAGTAACTTCAATGCTTTTTCCAGGGTCGAGTCGAGCCTCGCGAGGTTCGCATTTGACACAGGGTTTCTGGTGACACTCGAAAACAAGTGACAACTTTTTCGATGGATTTTTTACAATAATTACTTGCTCTGATGCATCGCCGATATTCAGATCTCCGAAGTCGATTTCATCGGGCGTTAACTCGAGTTGGGCGATTTCAACGTCGCCGTGAAGATACAAGGTTGCAAACTCCGTTTGCTTAGTCACATGTAGGAGTGTTTCGTGATCAGATTCCATTTGAAGAATGTCATCTGAAATATTGTGGATGCAAAACTGGTTTGATACGACGCTTTCTTTTTGCAAAAATGAAGGTGAATACCGGATTAAACGGCAACTTACGAAAACACATTTCCTTCGTGCACAAATCGCTTACAGGCTGAATTTCTATTAAAGAAAAATGTATTTTAGAAACTCAACGTTTTATAAGTCTGTTAACATTATGAATATGTACTTAGAACGTCTTTAGCTTCCTTGACGTTAACTTTCCACAATCTTACTTTAGCAGTAAAATAATCGATTTCCGATTGTTCTCTTTGCTTCTTAATTAATAAAAAGTTTTTCAATGTCGGAGCAAATCTAAATAAAAATTTTTAAGCTTTAAATTGTCAGAAAAATCAGTACGCTTTCTGTGCTTGATTACTCACTCCACAGTGACGATAATTTCTTCTTGGGGAAGTAATCGCCCTTGAAGAGGGTAAATTCTAAACACGTCAAAAGTAGGATTCGCTTTAACATCCATTTCCTAAAAACGTTTATTTCTACAATAATAGTGTTATTGACGAAAGAAAAATGTGAGATTATTACTAGGATCGCTTCAGTGTCATTGCGAGCGTCATTTTGAAAAATGAAACTCGTTGAATGAGAAGACGCATTGTGCAATGGAATATTAACGAAACACCGACTCCCGCAAAAAGTTGGAGGAAAATTAAGAAACGTAAAACGATCCATTGTAGTAGGCTGCCGTATAATTAACTGTGGTTTAATTATATTAATTACAATTTTTATGCAAACGTTTGGATTCGATTTGATCCTGAAATTAATAAATTATGGCTTTTTAGATGCAAATAATGAAATTGAAAAATTCTGGGAACTACCATATATCTTCCTGAAAAGTGCCTTCGGATTTTCCTTTCACTTGGATACCCAATACAATCTTACTCTGTGCTTTTACAATACCTTTCGGAGGAGTTACATTTTTGTAACACATACCACCCTTCCCTACGTCAACGCTGTACCTGCAAAGCAAAGTTTTATTCTTTACTTAAGTTCAAGAACACTTAACCTGTTCATAACGCTCATCAAGGTTAAAAATTATTTACAAAACCTTCCACTTTTTCCACCAGTATTATGTATCGTTAATTTTTTTATATCCGATAGCGATAAGATGTCGACACTTCCCATATCAATCACTAACGGTTCGACTTTAATTTGGAAAAAACTGAGAGTGGAATATAAGTGATAATCAAGGATGTTTCCATTAATTGATATTTGAATCATTGCATGAGATGACGACGGTATTTTTAGGGAGTAACGAATTATTCGTTTTAAGCTCAGTCCCGGATAAAGTCTGTAGTCACTTTTCACAACCTTTACATCAAAACTCTAAGTATAAATTATAGTAAATTAGAAGCAAGATCGTTGTTTAAGCTTACTTTCTTTGTCGAAACGGAGTTATATGATTGTCAAGAACATCTGAAAATGTCGGTAGATTCTTTTAAAAGTTAAATTACCATTGAATTTGTTTTTAATATCTTGATCAGTGCCACTTTTTCCCCCAAGTTCTTTAAAGTTAAAATTTTTTCCACCGGTATCCCTTCGATGCCATCCACAAATTCCATATAAGGTGGTGTAATGAGAACGTCATCGACTCCAAAACATTCTTGACAGTATGTCGAATAAGGAGCATTATTATTACCAGACTTTCCATTACTTTGCAGTCCAGGTGTACATTTCCACAGATTCGTGTCCTCGATACTAAAAACCTGAATCAAGGAAAATTAATTTATTAATATGTATAAAAATCAATAACTAAATAGAAACAGATAATATCTTGCCGTATTATAGGTTATGCAATTATTATGGCGATAAAGATTTATTAATTTTTTAATATGAAAAATAGATCTATTAGTATAATAAATATAAAGACACTTACTGGTACAATTCGCTTCTTAAGTACATCTTCCTTCGTTTTCTCATTGTCTAAGGTTGTATGAGACTCTTTGAGTGACATTAAACTTTTATCAGAATGCATTTTTAGTATTACTTAAATTAAAAATAAAATAAGTTTTAGTAGATAGGATTTAAACACTTCTTCATTTTGTGATTACAGCACCAAGTATTCATTAACCTAAACTATAAACAAATGAACATTAAATTTGTTACATAATAATAGTTTATTATACATAGAAAAAAGTTTTATACATATTGAATAATTAATAAAATTGAATAAAAATGATTGAGTATTATACAATACTTCTACATAAAAAAGAATCTGTTGCGGCAATAGAATTACAACTTGACCTATTATTTATCGCTTTGTCCCGATGTTATACATATTTTTCTTTTGATTTTTTGTTTATATAAGTCGCTTAATTGATAATGCAGGCGGTTATCAAATAGCGTTCTTGAACGTTTGCAAGAATCAGCAAAACAATTTTCAATTTTGAGATTCAACATTACTGCAACCTTTGATTTTCGATATGGTACAAGTTTAATGTCACCAGTTTGAGATTGTCCAAAACTGAGACGTTATCGGCGAAACAATTATTAAAAAGAGAATTGTATAATAGCGATTTTTCTTTAATTGTATAATTTAAATAATCCTCCGTGGAAAGTATCAAATATACTTACGACTAATATAAAAGAGACTACGTTTTTATAGATTGATCAGATGCTAAAAGATAAGAAAATTTGACTTGATTGAAACTAAATCCGCTGAACTTACTTTTAGAAAGCTTTCATTGAATTCAAATGCAACTTTATTAAATCGCAAGTTATTCGACAATAATTCTACAATGCTTATATAAAGAAGTTATAATTAAATGATAAACGAACATTTAATTCTTGAAAAAGTTGAAAGTTTTTGGCAAAACGTTACAAAACGTAGGAATACATTTTAATACATCAATTCCTTTAATGCAAATTCTTTAAATTTTCAAAAAAAGTTCATTTCTTAATAAAAAAATAAAACTTGTAAGGAAACTTGGAAAAGTTTTGAAAAGTAGTTATTAAGGGGGTTATCGTGCTACCTTACACGTCAAAAATATAGCTCTGATAGTACTGCTTTGGTTGACCTCCCCACCTCTCCGATTCCGTAAGAACTTTTGGGAATGACTGTTCACTCACACATAACCGCACCTATCTGTGTACGCGTACGGCGCATGCGCGCACCGGAAAATAACTAAGTCTGCGGTCCGACAACGCCGCAACGCGTGTTTATCTTTTATTAACCTTCCAAAATGAGTGGAAGAACTCGCTTGCAAAACGGAAGATTTGTAAAAGCAAAAGTATTAAAGAAAAAAGAAAAAATAATAAAAGCTATTAAAGACAGAGCAGAGAAAAGACGACATGAAATAGACAACACAAAAATGGAATCCGACAACGATTGTGAAGGAAATCGAATCGTTAACTTTAAATGTTTGGGAGGCAAATTAGTTTGCTTTCAACGCAAAGAATATTTAAGTCTTCAAAACATTATAACTGAGACATGTGAAGGGCTTAATTCAATATTAAAAATTTATTGCGTGAAATGTTATATCACAAATGTAGTTTGCACGGGTAACAAAATAGAGCGTAATGGCCATAAGCTATCAGATGTAAACGCTGCTGCTGTTCTAGGTAAGATTCGCACTTATTTTAACTTACATCAACATTTTGCAAGCAATACATTATTTTTAATAATTATTGTTAAAATAGATATTATAAAATTAAATTAAAACAAGGTATAATTCTTCATTATAGGTTCTCTATATTCTGGCACGGGATGCACTGGTCTTAATAAAATTTTAAGTTGTCTGGATATTCCAGTTATTTCAATGGACATGTATAAACGTTACGAGAGAGAAATTGGTCCAGCAATTGAGGAAGCTGCAAAAGAGAGTTGCGGAAAAGCTGCTAACGAAGAGAGGGAGCTAGTAATAAAGGATATGAAGAAGCTATGCGACTCCTTGTAAGATTCAATGGACTACATTTTTTTACATAATTAGAAAGAACTTACTGCTTTCATAAAATTACTTTTCATAGAAATATTTGCGTTGTAAAAAAAAATATTTTGTAAATATTTTGTTTCGGTTGATATTTTTACATAAATTGTACATAATTCTAAATATTAATTATACATACAGATTATATTATACAAACAGATTTATTTATATTTTTATATATTGCATATGAAATTAATCAAAAGCAGTTTGTTATCGATAATTAATTTAAATTATGTTGAAATTAATTTTTAATAATTTTTTTTATTTGCTTTTACTAATATAAATTATACTTTTTTAAATTTCTACTCAAAAGATATCTTTTTACATGTCTTTATTATAAATAATAAAATTATGCATATTATTGGTGCAAAACATTGTAATTTCATTCACTCAAATTTCCTGACGTTTATTTTTCTAATTTTCTCTTCGTTTTTTTTTGTAGACCATCTGATATAGTTGAAAAGATTTATCCTCAAATCCACATCCTACAATCCATTAATTCTCTCCAAACATTTAATGAAGTATGTGGTGAATTTGTTAATATTATAGTCTCTTACGACATGGGCTGGAGCAAGCGGGGAAATGGTCGCAGTTATGATAGCCTAAATGGCTATGCTGCGATCGTAGGATTTTTAAGCAAGAAAGTTTTAGATTATACAACGCGCAATCGACAATGTAGTATGTGCGACAAAAATCATGCAAAAGACGACCACGCTTGCCGCAAGAATTTTACTGGAAGCGTTAAAGCTATGGAGGCCGATGCCGCAGTACAACTTATTACGAAGAGCAAAATTCTTCAAGAGGCTAAACTAAATGTTGGTGTCCTTATTGGAGACGAAGACAGCAGTACCATTTCTGCTGTAAATAAAAAAAGTAATGCAATGGTTCATAAACTTGCTGATAAAAATCATTTAGTGAAGCATTTCGTAAATGATTTATATAAATTAGCTGAAACTAGTCGAGAACTAAAAAAAGCAGGCGTAATTAAACATTTGAAAAAATGCTTTTGTTATGCCATAGCCCAAAACAAAGGTAATACTTCTGATCTTGCTGCAACAATAAAAAGTATACCTGATCACAGTTATAATAATCACGAGAATTGTGGTGAATGGTGTACACGTGTAAATGATAAATCTTCCAAAAAAATTAAATTGACAGATGAATCTTTATATGTGAATCTGAAAACAATTTTTTTTCAAATACGCTGAAAATGCTTTTAATTTTAGTGTTGCAGCTTCAAGTCAGACGAATGAAAGCCTAATAAATAGTATTATTTGTAGTAAGGCTCCTAAAGCAAAATGCTACAGCAAAACTGAATCAGCCGATTATAGAGTTGCTACTGCTGTTTTATCTAAAAATGAAGGCGATAAAGGGATAATTAATGTAAAAAATGAACTCGGTTTATCGAATGCAACGCATTCAGTTAATTATTACAGTAAATGCGATAAACTAAGAAAGATTAAATCGGCTCAAAAAATAACAAAAAGAGCGAAACTAAGAAGAGTACAACTAGCAAATCAAAGAGAAAATTTGCGTAAACAAAAAGAAAAGTCTGAGGGTACAACATACGCAAGCAATTATGGCATCAATATGAGTATCAGTTTAAAAAATGTTGAAAGTACAAAAAGTCTTTCGCATTTACAGAATGATCAATATGCTATAGTTTATTTTGATCTCAAGACATCCGGTTTTGAAGCGACCTGCGATATTTTACAAATTGCAGCAGTTTGTAATGATAAAGAATTTAACATGTATATTAAACCTAGTCAGGCAATTTGTAGTCATGCGTCAAAAGTTCATCACTTATATAATATTGCAGGGGAACTGTTTTTAGAAAATGATAAGGTTGATGCAATAAATATGTATGATGCATTACTATCTTTTTGGGAATTTTTAAAAATGCAAATGCTACCATACATTCTTGTTGCACACAATGCGTACTTTGATAAATCTCGACTAATCAATGCGATTATTAACAATAACTTAATGGAAAACTTTTCAATGATATACGGCTTTGCCGATACTTTAAAACTTTTAAAAAAAGAATTACCTGATCGAAGATCTTATAAATTGTCTAATTTAGCGGATGATGTTATTGGAATTGATGCTAATGTAAATTCTAAATTTCACGATGCTTTGTACGACGTGCAAACTTTACAAAAAATTATTAATAATCTTGGACAAGAGAACAAACTATTTTCAATAAACCAGAGTTTTCATGATTCAGTAGTACAAGTATTGAATAATCAGAAAGCAAGTAATGCGATACTTGAATTAGGAGGGCTAAAAAAAGTTGTTTCAAGGGATATTCTTAAAAAGCTGGTTCTTGCTAATATTACCTTACAAGATTTGAAAGAGGTATTAAAAAATGATAGCAAAGAAGGTATTAGAAATATATTATCAAAAAAATGTGATAGTACCAATAAGTGTTTAGTTACTAAAGATAAAAATGTAATAAATAAAATTTTCAATTACTTAATTGAATAATTTGTAGCTACATGTTAAAAATTTGTTTTTTTATTATAAAATAAATTTATTATAATAAATTATTACTATAAAATAATGCAAATATTTTATATTGGCCTATTATTTTCCTTTACTTATAATTCAAATGTTTTGCGTCTGTATATACTTATACGCTATAGTGCAGTTGCCGTACAAGGTTGCCATGCGCCGTCTTCGCTATAGTTTCCGTAATGTACGCGTTTGAAAAACTAGTTCGACACACTTACTTTCAATTGTAATATCTTAAAAACTGTGTGGCTAGCCTTTCTCAGTTTGAAATATATCATTCTCATTGTAATTCTAAACAACATTTTATTTTTTTTTAAACAACGGTAACTTTTTTGTAGAAGTTATAAGTGAAATTATGGATTTCATGACGGCATCTCCATAAGACTCCATGTATAAGGTAGTAACTTCACAAATTAATTACTCTTATTCTGTGCGGCTAGTCCTCTTAAAAATGTAATATGTTATAAAGAATACTAAAATGAACTTATAAACAAATTTGCAGAAACATGGTAACTTTTGTCAAAATTACGATAACCCCCTTAACCACGTATCACCTTTTCACCCTTGCTTCGCTTGGGCGAAAACAGCCACATAAGGATGAAATCACTTTCCGCACTTGTATCGAAAACTACTATTAGTATCGTTTCATTTTATATTTAGGATGTAACGCTTAAGTGCGTTGCTGATCATCTATTATTCAGAATATCTATTAGCCGAGGTATCAGGAGGTGGAACCGAACAGCAAAATCAAACTTTTTTTAATAAAAAAGTGTCACTCACATGTTCAAGTTTTTAATATTCTATTTATAAAAATCTTCATAAAATAGCAAAATAATAATTTGTAGAAAAAAGAAACCTATCCTATTTTAAATAGTCAAGTTCTGTTTTACTGAAAATCTAAACAAAACAAAGAAATCCAATTGCTTTATGATAAGAACGAGTTATTGTGATAAGATCTCTTCAAAAAATTATTAGAGAATGGCATAGAGTAGAGTAAGATAATGTTTTTTTTTTATTTGATTTTTATTTGATTTATACTTTATCCAAAACAGAAAAAAATTTTTAGGCACAAACAAACAAAATTTCAAAATTTATGGCTTAAGATTAGGGTACAGTCAAAAATCATCAAAAAGACTCAATTTTTTTTTAATTTTAGAAATGTGTTCTAGAAATAACAAAAATGTGTTAAAACATTCATTAGAGTCAAAATAAAAAATTTTCAATGAATTTTCAATTAAATAAAAAAATATAAAACAAACGAATTTTGTAATTAAAGGGTATGCCGCATTAAGATAGGTAAAATGC